>BPLS01000451.1:231450-250333 GCA_019656275.1 Rhododendron kiyosumense
AATTTGTGGCTCGCCCAAATGACGACCAGTGCAGAATTTCGAGAATAGAATATTGGGCGAGTGGCGAAATGGTCTTCGGTTAAGATTTCCAAAATGGTCTTCGGGCTAGTAATGAATTTTCTAGTTCCATTTCTGAAATGACCTTTGGGCAAATAGTGGTGAGAACCAAAACCGAATTTCTAGAGGGTTCAGCGACTAGATCGATAAGGTGTTTGGAGGGGCGTTAGGGGTCGAAACAGCCACTAGGTACTAAATCTGAGGATTTCAAGGTTTGTTGAGGGTTGCCGGTGGACGGAAAACATTCGTCAGTGGTCGGTGAGGATTGGGCTTCAATTGCTGGTGTTTGGTGATGCAGAAGGTGGATGACGATAGTGAAGATGTATAGATTTGTATTCATATTTTTTAATGTTTTTTTATTAATTTATTCATATTTTTCATGAACAAAACATGGTGTTTTCATGAATAAAATTACTTTTTCATGTTTTTTTCGACGTACAGATTTGGATTGGATTAATTTATTCATGCTTTTTCGATTGTTTTTTTTTTCCGATTAAATCAATGTGTATTCTTAAAATCATGGTGTATTCCCTTTGGTTCATGAGATCATGGTGTATTCATGAAATCATGGCTCAAATTTATATATTTTAAATAAATCATGGTTAAGTTTATTCATGAAATCATAATTGTTTTGGTGTATTCATGAAATCATAATTGTTTTGATTCGATTCAAGTTGAAATATAAAAGTAATCAATTATATTTCAAATTACCATGAAATCATGAATTATGATTGTTTTGGTTCAATTCAATTTGAAACATAAAAGTAATAGGATAAAAATATAAAAGAAATCAATATTATTTAAATTCATCACGATTTCATATAAAACAATCAAATCTCATTGAATTAGGAAAACAATTGTGGGCTCCCCGATCGGCGCGCGTTGGCCCGAAGAGAGTCGCCACCCGGATTTTTGAGATGGGTGATCCAAGAAACCAAGAGTGCTTTTGAAAGGAAAAAGGCATTTTGGTCCTAGCAAAAAACCTTGAAATTTTAGGTTTGGGAGCCACGTTACGAACGGGGAAGGTTTTTGTTCAAAATGCACCACATTCGCCCGGTAAAACCGGTCTCTAGTAGACTCTTTCAAAGAGGGGAAATTTAAAGTATCTTTTGAAAAATCAAACTCTTTAATAAACAAACAAGAGGGCGAAGGGACATGGGTAATAGATCATCTTGATGTGCATGTGGTACTAACTGTACAGTGATGATAAAAATGATGCAAAATGAGATGAGTTCTTGGCGAAAACTGTTTGGATCTCAGTATTATCTCACACTGCCTGTCTTGATACCGTGCACGGTTTTTCACAACGCCGTGCGGGGTATCACCTCGATTTCCAAGCCTTTATAAAAGTTTTGAAATGCCGCCCGGCGTCTTAGGTATCACGCCGGGGTTCTCATCTGTTGTCAGACATTGCAGTTCCGTCAAATGGTTTTAAAAGAAAAAGTACCATTCTTGCAAGCCATGAACCGAAACCAACTTTGAGATTCTTAGTCATTCAGAATAGCCTGAAATACCTTATTTTTCTAAAACCGAACATGGCTTGTAGATATGGTCTGTTTTTGAAAAGGGTCTAAAGTCAGACGTACAGGTGATAGACAGGCCTGGCCGAGAACAGTAGTAACCCAGACAGTTTGACCAAGAAAATGATAAACTTAAAACACCGCACGTCTGAGCTTGTTACGCCGCACGACGTATTAAAATGCCATGCGGTGTAACTTATTCAGCACAAGGGGCTTTCTTTGGTTATGAAAATGGTTTTTTTTTTTTTGTCAGGATCCAACCCAAAGGGGGTTGATCCTGATGACAGAAAGGTTCCTTTAGGGGTATGGACGGAGCGTACCCCAAGGAAACTAGTTTATACCTTTGTTCTTCGAGCTTGGATGGAAACGGATGGCTACGGATGAGTATGAATGAAGGCGGCTGAGGAGAGACGGTGGATATGGATTGAAAGATGGATGTTTGGAGGTCAGGGGTCTCAAAGTGAGCAAGATAACTCACTTCAATGGTGAGGAGAATGATGGGGGATTTTAAGAAAGAAAGGGACCTTGAGAATGTCTTTGGGGCATTTTCTCAAGGTTTTGTAGTGAGGAGTGGGTATGAAAGCATGATGAGAGAGAAAGAGAGTTCAGAACCCGTTTCTCTTGAGTGGAGGGTTGTATTTATAGGCAAATGCCAAGGATTTTGAAATTCAAATGGTGGAGGTATTTTCTGGGCGGGCCATAAGTGCCTTTTCGGCTGAGCTAGCTTGTAGCAGTGGCTCAAGTGGGCGTGGCCGACAGCTAGCTGAGCCAGTCAGAACTTTATTCAAAATGTCGTGCGGTTGACCTCATGACCTCGTGCGACGTAATGAAGTCTGTTATGCCGTGCGGTGTAGAGGTGTGCCGTACGGTACTAAGGGTCCAATCCTGGGCTTTTACTTTGGGCTTTTGGAGTTTGCTCTGGGCTTTTGTAGATTGTTTTGGGATAGTCCCACATCCAAGCTCTCGGACGTATTTGTTTCCTTTGTTTCATCATCGGGATATTTAAAGCACTTTCGAGGTCCGGATTGGGGTGTCTACAGTAGTCCCTCTTTAACGTAACTCAGACACCATTGTTTGGTATGAGTGACGCTTAAAGAATAGGCATCCCAATCCGTTGTTCCAAGGTCCTTAAATGGAAAATCGAAATGCAAGCAAATGTCGTTGGTGGTTGCGCCCGTGGGGCTGCCTTCGTACCCATTTGCAGTGATCAGATCAGCGTAGTTCGATTGGGACAATGCCAATGAAATGAGTCCCAGGGGATGAATGCAGTAAACTTTGAGTAGATCGAGTGCTGGTGGTGTTAAGTGTTTGTGACCTAAGTGTGAATGATTGTGTGTGCAAGACGAGCCTTCGAGAGGTTAATTTGAGACGAGACGAGCCCTCAAAGGGCGAAAATAACGAGACGTGCATTTCGGGAGGTTAATTTGAGATGAGACGAGCCCTCAAAGAGCGAAAATAGCGAGACGTGCCTTCGGGAGGTTGACTGAGACGAGACGAGCCCTCGGAGGGCGAAATTAGCGAGACGTACCTTCGGGAGGTTAATTTGAGATGAAACGAGCCCTCAGAGGACGAAAATAGTGAGACGTGCCTTCGGGAGGTTGACTGAGACAAGACGAGCCCTCGGAGGGCGAGAATAGCGAGACGTGTCTTTGGGAGGTTAATTTGAGCCGAGACGAGCCCTCGGAGGGCAAAATTAGCGAGACGTGCCTTCGGGAGGTTGACTGAGATGAGACAAGCTCTCGGAGGGCGAAATTAGCGAGACGAATGTGAATACTACAAGTCCTCGAGGGACGAGAGATCCTAGCACATTGTTCTAAATAGACTTGTCTGCAGGACGGTTGGAATATTTGATTTCCAAGGGGATTTTGGTTTGAACAATTTCTGAGGAAAAGATCTTACCCATGCAAAGTCAAAACACCGTGCGGCCTAGCATTCTGTCTCACGATGTTTCAATTTCCCATGCAACTCTTCGATTTTCGAGAACAGTTGGCTGGTTTAAGGGTGCCCATTAATACAGGCGTGCCCTTTCGACGGCTTCAGCGTCTTTATATGGGTGGTGGTGCCTCATTCCATGCACCTCCACAAAAACTCTCAAGTCTCTTCACTTTCTTTTTCGTCAAAACTACAGCAGGCTTACGAGAAATGGAAAACAACGACAATCTCGCTGCACGAGTTGCTTCTCTCGAGGTTGAGATGGCCTCATACTGGGAAGAAATTGAACACCTCACTGCGCAAATTGCAAGGCTGATCACAACCATCCGGACCCTCCGTTGTGCGGGGACAAACCCCCAGGATTTCGCCTTCGATCAACTGGATGACAAGGATGATCCTGAGTTTGCTCCGGGGCATGAGTCGAAGGACACCGCAGAAGATTCAGAGGGAAATCTGAACGGTTCCGACGACTATTCGGATGGTGGGAATGATGCGTCTGACTAGGATGGCGTACAAAGATGACGGAAGAAGGAGGCAGTAGGATTTTTTGTTTCTTTTCTTTTTCTTTTCTTTTGAACGAATGTAATGGAAATTCAGGGGGAAAACCCCGGTTTGATTAATGGAATGAAAGCCCTTTCTTTTATATCTCTCTATCTTCTCTGTGTTTTCCAGCAAATCCGAATGATTGCGCTTGATTGTGTCCTCGAACGACAAGCATATGTTCGGAATTTGAACTGTCAAAATAACCCGAAACGTCGTGCATTGTTCACAGAGAGTCGCGCGACATTATGAGATGAAGTGATATGCCGCGTGGTCTAGAAGGAACGCCGTGCGGCGCTATAGGCTATGAACCCGGTCTAGTTTTAATTCCAGACGAACCGGTTCGAGGGTGGGATATATATATACAGGTGAGGCGTACATCGTACGCCCCACCGTTCGAACTCTCTCTCTATCGCGACTCTCACTCTCTCTGCTCTCTCTCCCTCCCAACGTCTTTCTCTCTCTCTCTTTCGGCACACTCTCTCTCCCGTCTGCTCTCTCTCTCTCTCTCTCTCTCTCTCAGCACTCTCTCTCTCTTGGTACTCTCTCTCTCTCTCACATTGCAATCATGGATAGTACCGTTACGCCCGCAATTCCCCCAGAGAGTGATATAGCGATCGGGGAGGTTCCGGAAACCCTGGGGGTTCTGGTTTTGGTAGCCGTGGCCGAGGGGGAGCCGGCCTCGGCTGTCGCGGCGGCTGGCAGCAGCGGTGGGATGTTGTTGGCCTGTTATGGCCAAGGTGCGGAAAGCTCGGGTGCAATGGAGCTAGGTGGTGAGGACGTGGCCACGGGCCAGTCGAGGGTCGTTGGTGGTTTAGAGGAGCGGGCCACGGAGGAGGAGACAGAGGCTTCTCTTGCGAAAGAGCCTCGGGTTGACTTGGGGAAGGCCCCTGTCATCGAGGAGGAGTTGGCGAAGGAGCAGGAGGTGCCTGCCATGTTTGTGGGTAGTGGTGTAGGTGCGGGGTCGTCGCGGCCCATAGGGATGGGGGACTACTTGGAAGGCACGTCCCTTAAGGACTTAGTGGAGACTCTACGGGGGGTGCCAGGGTTGGCGAAGGCCCTGCTTAAGTCCTGGGAGAGGGAATTCCAGGCCGAGGTTCTGACAGGAGCGGCCGAGGGGCCACAAGCTGAGGAGGAGGAGGTTTTGGTTCCTCGGAGGATCATGGTGGACGAGGCGACGGCAGTTCTTGGGCAGGACCGACCTTTCGACCAGGAGTCTTACGTGCCTCTACGACACGTGGTGGTGCCTTCGCTTCTTGACGCCTACCGGCCAGAGAGGACCGTCTACGACGAGTCCCTAGTCCTGAGGGACCCATAGTAGCACTTGTCCTTGCGCTGAGCCGAGGTATGCTTTAATATTCGTGCTTTCAAGCAATGTGATATGTTTCCTAGCTTAATGCCTTTGACTATCATGCCATGTTGACTGAATCATGCTTCTTTTGTAACAGGAGATACAGATCTCGTGCTACGGTGGCGTGGGCAACATGCCCCAGTTTTGGGAGAGGCTCCCAGAGGCCTCGAGGGAGATGGTGAAGGTGGTGGGCTTTGGGGCGTTCGTGAGTGTGCTGACAAGGGCCAGTAATGATCGTCAGGTTGCGAGGGCGCTCGCCGAGAGGTGGTGGGACACGACGAACTTGTTCCACTTCTCTTTCGGTGAGATGACGGTGACGCCTCTGGACTTTGCGGCGATCACGGGGTTGAGGGTCGGAGGTGACCCTATCCCTTACGACGCCATGGCGGGGAGAGACCCAGAGCTTCAGAGGCGGCTCTTGGGGTACAGGCTGAAGGTGGAGAAGGGAGATGCCCCGTACACCCAGCTCCTGGACTTTTGGACAGAGCCTCCGTTGGGCAGAGTCCAGGAGGAACAGATGGCCCGGTGCGTTCTGCTGTACATGCTTCGCGCGTCACTATTTCCGAATAGGTGCAACCAGGTACACTTGTCGTTCTTACCGGCCTTGGGGCCCATCGGCGAGATAGCCCGCTTCGACTGGGGTGGCGCGGCTCTGGGGGCATGCTATGCCTTCATGGGGTCTCTTTCCCGAGGCGCGGGGAAGAGCCTCTGTGGCTACTGGCGTGTCTGGAACGTACATTCTGAAACCCTTGTTTTTAATACCTGTTTAGCTTCATCTTTAAGTACTTGTGTTATTTCGTACTAACTCGTGACATTTCGAACTCTGCAGCTTTGGACGTACAAGGTACTGGATATGTTACCTCCTACGACGTCGTGTCCTGACAACGTGGTGCTTCCTCGAGCCCTTTGTTAGTCGAAGGAGTTTCGAGGGGTGAAGAAGGGGAAGGGCGACTTGAGCGCCTACCGGCTGTACTTGGATGAGCTGCACCCTGACCAGGTATTCGTGATTCCTTGGTTTCAGTTCTTGCCATTTGCATCCGAAATCGCCTTTCCTGACGCAGGTTTCTAATTGCAGGTGCACTGGCGCATTTGGGACTGCTTTGAGGTCCCATTTGTGGCCCATAGCCGCGCTGTGGCGAGGGGGAGGGTGTTGTTGGAGTCCCCCTACGGCTGGCAGTGGTATTTGGGTGACCGGGTGTCATGCCAGTCGTTGAGGCTGGATGCTTTCTTAGTCCCTGGGCCACTTTCTCCTCTCGTGCTGACGACGAGCGAGTATACCTTGGAGGAGGTTGAGCGGTTCACGCAGTCGGACCCACAGCTAGAGCCATTGTTCCAGGCAGGTGCGGACTACACGAAGTACTGGGCCCAGCACCTAATGCAGGGCTTCGAGATTCGCACTGCTTAGGAGGCGCAGCGGCAGGTGCGCGGTGGCAGAGGTGGCAGGAGAGGTGGCAGAGGCAGAGGGAGCGAGGGCCCTCGGGGTGGTAGGACAGGTCAGGGTGGAGCCAGCTTGCCTGCGCTTTCCTGGATGATGGACATGGTGACTGCTCAGGGCGCCCTTGGCCTGGTGGAGGTCCCGCGCCCTACGGTCAAGCCTCCGGAGTTCCTTGCTCAGGTATAACTTATTTTTATTGCCTTCGTGGTTTTGAATTTCAGTGTATCTCATGTTATTTGCACCTTATGTTGGCCAGGTGACTCCGGAGTACGCGAGGGAGATTGCCGCGGCCATGATGAGCCTGGAGTGGCTCGTGCGTCAGTACGCCGTGGGCCACTCCCGGCCTGTATTGGCTTGTGCTGGAGGGTCACTGGTAAACTCCTTAATCTCTCGATTGCATTTTATTGTTCTTATTTCACAGCTAATGATATAAAACATGCCATGTCATTGCAGGCTAAAGGAGGAGCTGCCTGAGGGCTTTGTAGGAAGTCTGTTCGCATGCCTATGCGTAAGGCCTCGTCTGCAGGCTCTCAGGAGGAGCGCCCGTCAAAGAGGCAGTGACACTCTAGCGGCACAGAGGACAAGCCTATTGCTGTCTCAGATGAGACCGAGGAGCCGACAGACATCGACCTGGAGGACACCTCTGGTAGCACTATACCTAGGGCGACTCGTACTCAGAAGGTTACCAGCTCCGAGGCGGTGGAGGACGTCTCTGAGGAGGATGAGAAGGAGGGCGAGGATGAGGATGAGGACTGAGTCCCCTCTTTTGCTTTTGTCTTTCGGCGGAGCCTGTGTGCTTGCTTTCAGTGGGGTGCCTGTTTACCCTTGGTAGATAGGATGTACCTCGACTCATGGATTTCTTCAGGATTATATACAGAGATTGCTTTTTCATTGCTTTTCGTCGTTCAATTTCTCTTATTGCTGTTGTTTAAAGAAAAATTGAGTAACTTGGACAGTCACCAAAATGCGCAACTTAACCATGAATTGTGAAACTGCGCCCAGTATGGGATTTTTATCAGGAGACTCATTGACAATGGAATAGAAATCAAAGAAGTAGTTGTGAAAAGTTGGTGTATTGTTTAGGCATTCTATTGACACCTTCATTATAAGCCCAAACATGACCGTACACAGTAGTCACGAGCTCTAAAGCTTGAGGCGTGCTTCCGAAGCTCAACCTCATGCTCAGAAAACACCCAAAACCAAGGGAAACGTTGATTTTGAAAGGTGACAACTCCAAATTTTGACACGGGATTCGAACTAGAACTTGGACTAAGTCACTTTCGATGATATTGACCTATAGGACTCGAAGAATTGACTTGAAATGACTTGAAACATGATTCGGTATTTTAACATGGCTCGAAATCTAGGTTTTAGAGACTTTTGGTGCTACGATGTCGAATTTCAGGAATGGACTTGAAGCGAAATGTCCCCAGAGTCCCATATACTCGTTGCACTAAGTTCTGTTGCTTGAGAATGCCCCAAAGTACCCCGAACCTGATCCATGCCTTTGCTGTCAAAAACTGCAGAAATGCAGACGCAGTATGTCGTGCGCTTCTTCAAAACGCTGTGCGTTGCTTCTCGTAGTTCCACAGTATATCGTTGTTATCCTGTGGTGTTTTCTGGTGTCCAATATGCCGTGTGTGACCCCACTATGCCGCGCGTGGTTATTCTTCTGACAGTCTGCGTTTTGTTGTTTCCCAAGGCATTTTGCACGATGGCTGAAGTTTGACCCATAGGACTGTGTTCTTGAGCCAATGCATGTCTGCATTGAACTTTTTTTACATTGACCAAACCTTTTCCCATGGGAAACTTGTACTTTTGAAACCCAAAGCATTCTTGGGAGTTGAAGTTGTTCCCTTCATCTTCCTATAAATTCAAACCTTTCACTCCAATTCCTTTCAAGCCTCTTCTCACTCCTCCTTGTTATGGCTCTTTCACTCACCGGTTCACTCCACCCATGGTTAGCATTAATGGAAGGTGTTGACTGGCTTAATTTCCGAGCCCACGACCACTACTCCATGAGGAACTTTCGCAACATCCGTCTTCGTCTTGAGCTTTTAAAGGCTGCTGCGAGCTTCTGGGATCTGGAAGTTCACGTCTTTCGTTTTGGCAAGCAGGAGCTTTGCCCCACTGTGGAGGAATTTCGTGCTTACCTAGGTGGCTTTAGCTCAGGGGAGGTCATTATTCCTCCGATTCGCGAGAGCGCTCACAAGGTCTTATCTGCGGCTCTTGGACTAGGCAGCGATGCCACTCGTTACTTAATGAGCAGCGGTCGCCTCAATGTGCTACGCCTTATTGAGGTGTTCTCTCTTGCCGGTGATCTTAGAGATGCGACTTATCAAAATCGGCGTATGATTGCACTTTGCATGTGTTTGCTTGCGACTTACCTCTTGGTGTCCCCGACCGGTCATGCTAGCCCTGCTCTGGTGAGTATCGGTGTTCAAATTGAGGCTCGGAAAGACGCCGTTCCGATGGTTTTGGCAGAGACTTTGATGGGCTTGGATAAAGCCCGTTCCGAAGAGACTGAGGTTTTCGAGGGTAGTCTTCTCCTCCTACAGGTTAGCTGGTTAGCTTCTCACTCAGCTCTCCTTTTCGGGTTTCTTCTCACATTTTCATTTCACTTCAGCTCTTGGTTAGGCTTCCTACGGCTTCTGACTTGTTTTTCCTTTCTTTCGCAGATTTGGCTCTGTGATAAGGTGAATGTGCTAACCGTTCCGCCCGGGAATTGGTCATATGAGGCCAGGTTGCTATCACTCCGGTGTTTTGAATTTGCAGACAGGCGAGTCCCTAAGTGGGTCAATTTCTTTAGGCGTCTGCGAGCTGAGACCATTTCGTGGAGATGTCCGTGGCTAGATCTCCCCCCTATGATGGTGCATTTCATGGGTCCTCAATGGGTCGTCCTTACTGGTTTAGAGGCCTTTACTTTCTACATCCCGTACCGAATTCAGCGCCAGCTCAGCCTCAGACATGAGGCCCCTGTAGAGGTCGTGATTGACATCGCATTGCCCTTATTCCGCCATTCCATCCTTTGCAACTATCAACGGTCTTAGAGAGCTCGTGAGGTGACCGATGCGCATCCCTATCCTTCAGTGACGGTTCGCAAGAGCTACCGGAAATGGCCGAGGAGAGATATCGCAGCAAGGGCTGGGAATTGACTCAATCCTACTGCCCTGATTAAGGAATAAATCATGGACCCGCTTTTTGATCACGTTTCTTTTTTTTTCTTTTGTGCCTTTTGAAAGTTGTGCTCATCCTTATGTATTTAGAAGTAGTTGTTGTAATAACACAAGTTATGGAGGGTTTCCCCTTCCTTGACTTAGTACATTGAACTATTTTAACCTGGATTTTATTTTGACATGATAGTGACCGGGCCTCAGGGTGAGGCTGTCTACGTATCCTTGTAGTAAAGGAATCAGGTCATAACGTAGTTCAGGCAAGGGTTCGCTCTAATTTTGACACTCACCTTTTGCCCTCTAACTTTTGCCTAGCACCGCCCTTTCGGGTTTTTGGCCTAGCGAGCTCGTCCATCGTTTGCCTTAACTTTTGCCTAGGGTGCCCTTGCGGGTTTTCAACCTAGCAAGCATTTGCTTTAATTTTTGCCTGAGTCTATCTGCCCTTGCGGTTTCTAGCCCAGCGAGCCTCTCTCAGGGGTAATAACGTTTGAGTTGATCCAGGTTGACTAGAGTCACGAATTCATTTCCATCCAAGTCAATAAGCTGTGTGGCTCCTCCGGACAAGATGGTCTTGATGATGTACGGTCCGGCCCACCTTGGTCGAAATTTCCCACGCGGATCGTATACTGGCGCTCGTATTTCCTTTAAAACCATATCTCCTTCCGACAAGTCCCTGGGCTTTACCTTTTTGTTGAATGCACGTGCAATCCTCCTTTGATACCCCTGAATGTGATAAAGAGCCTTTAGCCGGCGCTCGTCGAACAACATGAGTTCTACGAATCGGTTGCTCAACCGTTTCGCTTCTTGGATTTTACATTCAAGCATGGTTCGAAGAGACGGGACCTTTATGTTGACTTCAGAATTAGCCCAGTGTCCTGCTCGAGGCTCATCTTCCTACAAGTTCATCATAGCAACATTGACTTCTTTTGGGAAGGTGGCCGAGGGTTCGGATTCTGCTTTTTCTGCATGGTAATCCATAGGATTGAATTCACTACGTGCAGGGTGATCTACACATAAATGAATACACAAAAACAGCAAGACACCAATCCCCACGAGGACCGTTGCGTGCTGGTCTGAGATAGTCGCGCGCGTGAGTGGCTCCATCGCACATGGTTCTTACCACAACGGTTTTTGAAACCTTGCCAGCTTTAGGACCAGGACTGGTATTGATTACCAGCCTTGGCCCTGCCAGCCCCCCTCAGGGATCAGAATAGAAAACAGAACAAAGGTAAGCTATACCTTTGGTTTTTAAGTTTAAAAGGTGTTTGAGCTTTGAGGTTTGAGACTTGCTTGGGGTGTTTGAAAAAGAAGCAAAGAACAAGCTATATTCTTGGATTGTAACTCTCTTTTTTCGGAAAAAAGAAACAAGGTTGGCATAACCCTTTTTGAAGTTTTGTATCTCTTTTTCTTGGAACCCTTTGAAAGCGAAACAAATGGGGATATATATATATAGGAGGAGATGGAGGTGAATCTGATTGGTGCCAGGAGAGGAGTTCAGCCAGTCTACGAGGCCTGGCTGAGGTTGCATTGGTGGCCAGCTGTCCTCCTTAAGAAAGGTTGGTGGGAGATTTGGTTTGTCGCGCGACGGAGTCAGTCTATCGCGCAATGGTGCTCCTTGGCGCGCGAGGGTCAGTGGTCAAACTTTGACTGTTGACCACCACCTGGCAGGTTGAACACGCAAGGGACTGGGAGCAACGCATAACATTAGGGTTTTTGGTATTTTGAAGTGGCTTAAGATTGAGTTAGGTTCAAGGGTTTTACAAACACTCAAAGCTCAAACACTCGACATTCCCGAGGTGTTCTTGATCCGTTTCATCATCGGGAAATTAGAAACCATAACTAAACTAATCTGGAAGCCCAGATTAGGGTGTCTACAGTCGCCCCTCTTTGACGGCACTTGAAGCACCATCGACTTGGAACAAGTAATGTCAAAAATTTCTAGACACCCCTTAAGGTAATCTAGAGCAGAGCATACTAGCAAAGTAGAGTTGTAAACTTAAAAAACCTGATTGGTGGAATGGATGGGCGGTCCATTGCCGAGGATGGAAGTAGAAGTGGACGAGTGAATCGCCACTTGTTAATCGAATTTGGACAGGACAACTGTTGTTAATGATTGAACAGGTGGAACACTATACAAAGTGATCGAGCCATCGAAAATTGGACAGGACTGGCTATCGTTGATTCGAACGGGCGGATCACTATACAAAGTGATCGTGCCATTGGAAGTGGACAGGACTGGTTGTAGTTGATTTTGAACAGGCAGATCACTATACAAAGTGATCGAGCCATTGGAGGGCAGATCACTATACAAAATGATCGAACCATCGGTGGACGGATCACTATACAAAATAATCGAGCCATTGGTGGGCGGATCACTATACAAAATGATCGAGCCATTGAAGATTTGGACAGGACCTACTGTCGTTGATTTGAAAGGGCAGATCACTATACAAAATGATCGAGCCATTGGTGCGCAGATCACTATACAAAATGATCAAGCCATTGAAGATTTGGATAGGACCAGCTGTCGTTGATTTGAAAGGGGGAAGATCAGTGTGCAGAATGATCAAGCCGTTGCGAATTGGACAGGACCGGTTGTCGTTGAATTGGTTTCGCAAAAGATTTTATCGCATCTTGCTATGAGAACAAGGCCGCAAGAGATTTTTCAATCTCATCCGTCGGCAAACAAATTGAGAGTTAGGGAGATTTCCATTCCCTCCACTAAACAAACAAAACAAAACCGTAGGAGATTGCATCACATCCTTCGGTAAACAAATCGTGGATTTAAAGAGATTTCTTCGCATCCGCTGACCAATAGAACAAAACTATAGGAGATTGCATCGTATCCTGCTATGACAACAATGCCGCAACAGATTTTTCAATCTCATCCGTCGGCAAACAAATTGAGAGTTAGAGAGATTTCCATTGCCTCCACTAAACAAACAAACACCACAAAAGATTGCATCGTATCCTTCGGCAAACAAATCGAGAGTTTAGGGAGATTTCCATTGCCTTCGCTAAACAAACAGAACAACACCGCAGAGATAGCATCGCATCCTTCAGGAAACAAATCAATAGTTAGGGAGATTTCCATTGCCTCTGCTAACCAATGATAACCAAAACCGCAGGAGATTGAATCGCATCCTTCGGTTAACAAAGACATGACAGTAAGCATTCAGCCATAATTCCCACAAATTGCCAACTTCCTATTTTCAACAGTTGATATACACAATATACAAAGATTTATACAAACAAAATTCACAAATTGAAAATGTAGATGCAAGCTAAGGGCGGCTCCTAGGAGGACAACGATGCTTAAGGACTACCACTGAGCCCTATTACTTTACTGTCTACTACTTCTGAGATGTGACCCAGATAGAAGGACGGTGAATGGGCTGGCATGCCCCAGTTGACAGAACTGGGCTTGCGTGCCCCTTCTTTGATGCTTGGGCAGATGTGCCCCAGAGATATGCTTTGCTTGGCCTTGGGCTAACGTGCCCTTGCCGTTGACGAGATTCTACTCCTTGTAGATTATAGAAGCTAGGGTAGCAATGTAAAAATTGCATTTTCAAGTTTATTGACATGTAAACCATCCGCTAATATCTATTTTACATTGACAAGTGAACTGAGTCGACACACAGACACACATATATGTACAGACTTGCCTAGCTCAAATGAAAAGGAAGAAAAATCCCCTGGATACGATGCGGATCCTTAGACACATAGAACACAATGACTTGCATGAACAAATAGAACCGAGAAAAGCTTCCCAAAATGAGCATGGCTTGAAGTCTAGAAAAATGCCACAAAGATGGACATAAGACTCAAATGATGACACATATAGGCTCGGACTGAAACCGACACCCCCGTGCAGTCACATTAGGGTCACATGACCTACATGGCATGACAAAACTTAGCAAAAGTCCCTTGAACAAGACTCGAAGGCAGTAGCTGACTGCTGTTGACTGCTGCTCAAATTGAATACGCGCGTGACTACAAATTCGCTACAGTTGCTTACACTAGACTTTGCTGAACTTAGAATAAACTGTGAACCGTTAGGCCTCGCCAGCATTTCGTTCTGTTTTTTATGCTTAAATTCTTTTAAGGCTTTATCTCAGCTTTTGAAATTGAAATAGTAGTTTGAAATAAAATTGAAAGACGAAGGATTTCCCCCTTCAGACTCCTCTCATGCAGCTTGATCTTTGATCCCCTTCAACCTTTGATGTGTATCAAACGTCAACCATGGATCCAATTGATAGATTGTGACCGAGTCTCAAGGAGAGACTACCTACGTATCCCATTTTGGGAATCAGGTCAAAACGTAGTTCAGGCTAAGATTCACTCGAGTATTTACCTCACCTTTTATGCTCTAACTTTTGCCTAGAACCGCCCATTCGGGTTTTTGGTCTAACGAGCTTTCAAATATTGCCTTTACTTTTGCCTAGACCGCCTTCATAGGTTTTTAGTCAAGCTCGTTGCTCTAACTTTTGCTTGGAATTGCTCACCCTTGGGGTTTTCAGCCCAATGAGCTTCTCTCAGAGAAAAGGCTTTTGAATTGATCCATGTTGACCAAGGTATTGAATTGTTGTCGTCGAGGTCAATGAAGTTTGGCTGCAGCCCCAGATAAGACAACTTTGATAGCGCAAAGTCCAGAGTGCTTCGGTTGACATGCCTCGCCCCAGGCCAATTTTGAACTTTCTAACTTGTGCTTAGCGGAAGGCTGCTCCTGCAAACTTGAACATGGTATGAGGCGCTGGACCTTCTGAGCTTTGCTTTCTATGATTTGGCACCCGGTAGCAAATGGATTTGATATTCCTTTACCTCAGGATCAATGCCAAGCATGTCTTTGTGAGACCATGGCAAGATGTCGATGAATTCTTCGAGCCTATTTGACCTGGCGCAATGCTCCTCTAGGAACAGCGTTGAACCAGTTTGAACCATTCGGGGATCTACTTCATCTTTCAAGTTTATTTGAAAACTACTATTTCAATTAATAAGCTGAGCATTCGTCTTCCCTTTCGACAAGGGAACACATTTCCTTGGGGATAATCCCATCAAAATCTATCCCTTCGTCGTCAAAGTTGACACAGTTTATTCAAAAGCCAGCAAAGTACTTAGAAGCAAGATAATGCATTCAAAAGAAAGCCCCTCGGGGTTGCCAAGTACAGCAGACTGAAAACTTGAAACAAAAGCTAAGACGTGGAGGGCCAAAAGGCACAACCTCCTACTCAGAGCTAGACTTAAACAACTTGACAGACACCGTGTCAGACTCAGACTTAAAAGTGTCAATGCAAAATAGGCGCGGTTTGAAAATGCAATTTTAAAAGCTACCCTTGGCTTCCTCACAGAGAGGTAAAGTCTAGAGGACGTCAGGCCCAAACAACAGCACTTAGACTTCCTCAGCTTCTTCGACCAAACCTACTCGGTGCTCCCATAAACAATGGACCTCAGCCCGTCAGTTCGCTTCTTTGTAAGCTCCTCATTATTGTCAATCCATGTGTTGGCAGAGAAAGTCTCAATTGCACAAACAGTGGCCAGAAGGCTGTCCTCGGGCTCGGACGGGATGGGTATAGTTGGCTGGGGTTGATTTCCTGGGATGATATGTTTGAATGTGGTAACTTTTAATGGAGATGGGGCTAGGATGATGCCACAATTAATGAGATCTTGAATGGCATGTTGAAGCCGAAAACAGGCATTTGGTGTTAGGTGCAATAGAGGTTATATTTGAAGTTGGCAGAGGGGTTCTTGGGTAATGAAGTTGGATTGAGGGGCTTGATGGAACCAGCATTGAGGAGCCTCTCATAAACCGAGGCCAAAGGTGCATCAAAACATGAGAAAACCCTCGGTGGGTTCCGGCGAGTGAATTGAGAGTTCAAAGCAGGACCCTTGTTTGCTTTGCAGTTGCAACACATTGCCTCATCAGCAGGATGCATTCTTTTGCCCTCGGGGTTGAATTCATCACTAAGCATGTCCTCCCCTTTAGCAATGGCTTTGACAAAGGAATCAACATCCTCCTTCGAGTGAGTTCTAGCCTGATGGAATTCAATCAGGTCGTTGAACATGTCTCCTGAGCATAGTTTGATTCCAACCGTTGGAGAGTGGTAGGCTTAAGGAGGTTCTTTGACTGGCCCCATATCTGGCTGCGAGGTTATAGAGGTAACGAGGCCAACGAGTCCCTAGACCATAATCATCTGTTTGTCCATCTTGTGACTCAATTCCTCTACAGCTTTCTTGAGCTCAGCCAGCTTCATTTGTACTGCCATTCTGAATTGATGAACGAGGTAGGTGATATAACCTTGGAAGTGAAGGTGTAACAGCCCCGGCAGACTATCCCAAGTAGGTTTAGCTCTTCTATTCGGAACTCTCCGACGATGCAATGGCCCGAAGCTTTGAAAGTAAAGTAATAAAAGCTAAGTGATGCCCTTTTAGCAGTTTATTGAAAGAATTGAGAAACGAAAATGCAGAGATCATCATCATCAGTGTCCTCCTAGACTCTAGAACTACAAACGAGTCTGTCTCATGACGTTCGGACGCTGCCAGAATCCTCGGATTTCTTTTCGAGGGTGTATCCTTTGGAAATATCAAACTGATCCAAAGAGATGTCAAAACAGACTAAGTCTTCGACTTGTCCCATTTTGAAGTTTCAACTTTGAACTTAAAACAACTCGATATCGATGGCGCGACACTTTTATAAAGGTGGCTTTAGCGACAACGCGCTTTAGCCGGGCAGTGTATGTACTGTGCACGATAACCAAAATGACATCAATATCACGACATCAATACTTTGTGGTTCTTTATTTTCAGTTGAAACCTCAATTGGGTATGAGCCATTGACTTAGTAAGGTTCGATTTCTCAAAATCTCGCTGATCTAAGGACGTTGAAAATTGATAACGTGCACCATCGAGATGCACGACTCTTCATCGGGTCATAGCAGCGTCCTAATAAGAATAAGACAGACTTGAAAGAGAGACAACCTAGAAGCCGCCCTAAACATGCTCCTACGCAAAACGGTATGTATGTATAGTGCATGCAATAGGAAAAGCAGTAACACGTAGACAGTATATGGGGGTTAGATGCAAGTAAATCTTACCCTATAGGTACCTGTCTTAGTTTGGAGAGTTCTAATGCTCTGTATATGCAAAGGCCAGTTTTGGTTTGAGGGGGTTCCTTAGACTAAAGCCAAGATATACCTCCTGCTACCTGCATAACCGTAGAGCAACAGTTGAACGGTAGAATGACTTATCATCGTCGAAGGTTGTCGGGCATTCGGGGACCCCAAGCTCCGGTAAACCGTGCCGGCTTGCGAAAACGCTCAAACAAGGCTTATCCAACATCGATGCAAATGAGAATGCTAAAAAGTTTGATTAATGGAATAGAATCGCAAATTCGCAAATGCCTTTTCAAATTTGGCTCTCTTTATTAATCAATACTTAGAAGAAACTACACGAGAGAACAATCGGAAAAGCCCCAGTCAGGATGGCCGGACACGAGGTCCTGTTAAATCACTAATCCTTTCTTTAGCAGCGCAAAGCTCACTATTTTGACAGACTTTTGTGGGATTGTTCTCAAGCGTATTAAATTCTAAGTATAGACCAATATTGGTTCGATCCCCAGCAGAGTCGCCGCTGTGGGCAGCGTCCCCTTTTCAGAAAGGATTCCATTCCTTTCTTAAAATGCTGGTTCGAGGGAGCACTAAGTTGGACGACAAGCGCTCGCAAAATACAAAGTTGCCACTCGGGTTTGAAGGTCCAACACCCAAGGAACCATATTTCGAAGCACTTACCGCGCTGTTTGATTTGAAAAGTGAAGGAACCAGTCCGTCATAACCATATATGGGTTCGGGAGCCTAGTTATGAGAGGGGAAGGGTTTTATGGCACCCCTCTCGCCCAATCCAAAGATCGGTCTCTACTTAGGCATTTGCGAAAGATGTTTGTTTGTGATTCTGTTTCTTTAACCAATTAGGGGTGGGGGAACAGTTTAATGGGATTAAAGCTGTAACATGTTTGCAGGATGTGAATGATAGCATGAATGAGTAGTTAGTATAGGATGAGAATAGACTCCTGTGGGAGTTTAAACAAACTGGGAGGCCCCTGTTTTAGAGTAACGTGTGCAGGAAGAAACTAGCATGCACTAAACAAGTCACTGCATGCTGTTCACTCTTACGCACGCAACTCCAAGACACGCGCGCGCCGGTGAGCCCAAGCCCATAGCTCTTATTCTCAAACCCTCTGGGCTCTGGAAGGACCATTGCACACCCAGTATAAACCACGCAGTTATAACCAGCATAATATACAGTTTAAAGGCTGAAAAGCCCTACAATTTAATAAAACACCCCATAAACAGTGTGGGGACAAAATAATGGCCTAAGGTTGAGCTACTCGTGCAAGGCCACTCACTGGTCAGAGGCAGTCTGGCACGTGACAGAGTCAGTCTGGTGCGCGATGATGCGCCCTGGGGCGCGATGGTCTAAGCCTTTTGACCAGTGTTTGGTTTACACGTTTCTGGGTTCTGGTACATGTCCAGAATGGTCCCAGGGGCACTCCAAAACAACAAAAATGCAAATTAACTACAAACTAGCAGTTTCTAACAAAGGAAAGCAATAAACTGGTTTTTAACATTCGTGCAGAGTGATCTATACACAAATGAATACACAAAAACTAGCAGTTTGGCACGTGACAGAGTCAGTCTGGTGCGCGATGATGCGCCCTGGGGCGCGATGGTCTAAGCCTTTTGACCAGTGTTTGGTTTACACGTTTCTGGGTTCTGGTACATGTCCAGAATGGTCCCAGGGGCACTCCAAAACAACAAAAATGCAAATTAACTACAAACTAGCAGTTTCTAACAAAGGAAAGCAATAAACTGGTTTTTAACAT
>BPLS01000451.1:250343-269016 GCA_019656275.1 Rhododendron kiyosumense
GCGTGCAGAGTGATCTATACACAAATGAATACACAAAAACAGCAAGATACCAATCCCCACGAGGACCGTCGTGCGTTGGACTGAGACAGTCGCGCGCATGAGTGGCTCCATCGCGCCCTGGTTCTTACCACAATGGTTTTTGAAACCTTGCCAGCTTTAGAACCAGGATTGGTATTGATTACCAGCCTTGGCCCTACCAGCCCCCCTCAGGGATCAGAACAGAAAACATAACAAAGGTAAGCTATACCTTTGATTTTTTGAGTTTTAAAGGTGTTTGAGCTTTGAGGTTTGAGACTTGATTGGGGTGTTTGAAAAAAGAAGCAAAGAACAAGCTATGTTCTTGGATTGTAACTCTCTTTTTTCGGAAAAAAGAAACAAGGTTGGCATAACCCTTTTTGAAGTTTTGTATCTCTTTTTCTTGGAACCCTTTGAAAGAGAAACAAATGGGGATATATATAGGAGGAGATGGAGGTGAATTTGGTTGGTGCCAGGAGAGGAGTTCAGCCAGTCCATGAGGCCTGGCTGATGTTGCATTGGTGGCCAACTGTCCTCCTTAAGAAAGGTTGGTGGGAGATTTGGTCTGTCGCGTGACGGAGTCAGTCTGTCGCGCGATGGTGCGCCCTGGCGCGCGAGGGTCAACAGTTAAACTTTGACTGTTGACCACCACCTGGTAGGTTGACCATCGTGCAAGGGACTGGGAGCAACACGCAACAGTAGGGTTTTTGGCCTTTTGAAGTGGCTTAGGATTGAGTGAGGTTCAAGGGTTTTGCAAACACTCAAAGCTCAAACACTCGACATTCCTGAGGTGTTCTTGATCCATTTCATCATCGGGGGATCAGAAACCGTAAGTAAACTAATCTGGAAGTCGAGATTGGGGTGTCTACAAGTATTTTCGAGGTGCAATCCGGAGGTCTTCAAAGTATTGGGTTCGGACAACAAGATCTCTATAATACTCAAAGGGATATAAGAAATGTGTTACTAGGGCAGGACGCCGATATGTTGTATGAGTATTTCCAAAATGAACAATAAAAGAACTCAGGGTTTATGTTTACAATGGAGAAAGACAATGAGGGGAGGTTAATTCATTGTTTTTGGGCGGATGCCACGGCTAGAAAGTCATACTAGTATTTTGGGGATGTGGTAGTGTTTGATACAACGTACAACACAAACCAATATTGTATGATCTTTGCACCTATACTAGGGGTTAAGTACTGGTACGACTACGCTATTTGGGTATGGGTTGTTAAGTACTGAAACAAGTGAGTCTTTTGAGTGGCATGTTAAAGAATGGTAGAAAGCAATGCCAGGAGGCCCGCCCAAAATTATCATAACTGATCAGGATCCGGCAATGACAAAAACATTTGCCAATGTTCTTCCAAATACACACTACAGATATTGCATTTGGCACATTATGAGTAAATTTTCTGAAAAGACAAATGCGTTATCTTATAAAGAACATTATGACAAGTTCAAAAAATGTGTATGGAATTTTGAGAGTCCTGAAGAATTTGAGGCTAAATGGGTAGATGTTGTACACATAGCCAATTTATCCTCCAATGAATGGTTGAAAGTCATGTACGAAATTTGTGAGAGATGGATTCCGGCATATATGAAACACATGTTTTCCGCCCACATGACTAGTAGTCAAAGGGCTGAGATTTCTCATTCATTCTTCAAGAAGTATCTTTACATAATTCTTTGTACGACTTTGTGACGCAGTTTGCTAGGGCACTTTCTCGCATACAGCATAATGAAATTGATTTGGATCATAAAGATTTCAATGAGAAGCCACAATTGAATACATCATTTCCCATGGAGTCCACAATGAGTAAGTACACCGGCCATATTTCACAAGTTTCAAGAGGAACTTTTTCAAATTGGGGCACACATGGTTAAGATGACACATGAGGATGAACACTTTGTTTCTACATTGTTGAGAAGGCGAAGGTGAGTGATTCGAGGGTTCGTAATCTTTTGGTAAATGAGTCATCATAACATGTAAGTTGTTTGAAAGTTATGGAATTCCTTGTCGGCATTTGTCGGCTTACTTCAGTAGAATGCAAATTATAGACCTGCCTAATGAGTTGATTTTGGCGAGGTGGACTAAATCGGCAAAAGTTAAGAGAGTTGTAGATGATTTGGGTGGGGCAGTCAAAGAAAAATGTGACACCTCTTTATTGGAGAGGCAAAATAAGCTCTTCGAACTTGCTTCTAGCATAATTGATGACGCTGTATTAACTGAAGAAGGAAGTGAACTTTTGGAAGTGAACTTGCTTTGTGTTCGGTTTGAAAGAAGTTATGTACCAAGAATCTTGGAAGTGAAGATGGCGAAAGGAGTGCTATCCAAGTGTCTATTCCTCGTGAACATAGTTTTAAAGAACCCCTTCAAGTTAGGGCAAAAGGTTATGGTAAGCGATTGAAAGGAGGAAAAGAGAAGGCAGTCAAGAAGAGTAGGCGTTGTAACGGTTGTGGATTAACAGGACAGTCGCATGACAAAAGGAACTGTCCAAAATTGAAGAACATGTACGTGTATGGTCAATTTAATTCTTTAGTTGTCATAAATTTAATTCTTTAGTTGTTTGCAATTTTAATTGTTGTCTTTTTTTTCTTAGGTCTTCGCAAGATGTTAGGTTGAATGATGACGACGATGACAACATGGACTTTGTCGATGATTGTAAGTGTTCATTTAAATTAATTCTTTAGTTGTTTGAATTGTAATTCTTACAGTGATATTATTATCTATTTGTGTTTCAGGATGGGAGAATGAGTCTGTTGAGTTGCTTGCTGCCATATGTGTTATATTCTTTTGAATCCGGATGGGATGTTCACTGTATTTTGGTAGAGTTGTGGTGCATCTTGCTTCTAACGTGGAACTAGCTTTTGATCAATGTAACTTAGGAGAGACTCTTGTATTTTTGCAACTGAGTAGGAAGAAGGTGTAATCTGGAAAATGACTGAAGGGATGTTTGTTTTTTGTTAGACCTCTTAATATGATCTCTTAATGGTGGATGTATGTTTTTTTTGTTTTGTGGGACTTGTGTTTTTGCTATGTTATAACTGAAAACGTTTCTGTTGGCTTGAAAGTTGCCAAGTGGGGTCTTTCACCTTTGGGTTGAGAAGGTGTTCAAAATAGGGGAGGAGAGAATGAGTTCTCTGGAAAACAGGGGAAACTTGGCTAGATTCAGCTCAAATGTAAGCAGATTCTAAATTTTTTTTGTGAGATGAGATTTTTGCCACGGTGACAACCTTAAGATGTTGGTTCTTTATTCTTTTCATCTCAAATGCAGCCAGATTCAGTTGTGTTTTCATTAGTGACAAAAACTGCGTTCATAATTACAGTATATGTTAAGCTAGCAAGCAAGAAAACTATGGCACTTCTAAGAGAACAAGTAAACTCGAGTATATAATAACTCAAATGTGAATAACTACATTGCATTTTCTTCTAGCTTGTATTTTGGTTACAATAGAGTGTTCTGAGCATGAGAACATGGCAGTTTATGGTAGTGGTCCTGCAATATTTTAGCAAACGCATCTCATAAAAATCATATGGCCATGAAAGCTTTCATTATGTACCAAAAACTCAATAGGACACGACACAGATACGGACTAAACTTGTGGAATGAACCAAAGCATGGGACAAATACATGGAATTGGAAGGCTCCATAGCTGCAATTCAAGCAAAAAAAAAAACTGCAATTACATGTACAAAAAAATGAAGCATTGTTGCCACAAGCTCTCGGCAACATTCTAAAACAAACTAAAGAAACTCGTAAAAGTGGTAAGACATGCCAGCCACCACTGGCTCCCTATTAAGCCAACTCATCTTCTCTATCCTTTTTTCTTTTATGGTATTAGTAGGCCTTCGTTCTCGCCCTTTGACTTTTGCCTTTCTCATTCCTCTATTGTTACGCCAACTTAATTCTCAATTGCTCCTATGGGGTGTGGGGACATTGTGGTAAACTGCCTTGGAAACCCGTTGCGTTAGTCATTCTTGAACATCTTTAACTCACACATCTCGGATCGTTCTTGACCTGAAACATGAGTGGAACCTGACTCAATTCAGTTTTATTATACCCAATGAAACCATGGAGTCTAGAATCGAAACAACTTGAAGAGAATTGGAACATTGTGGTAGCGAAAATTATTGAATTGAGACATGACTGCCAGCTACTACTACCATTTTGCGGTACAATCAAGGTACTGGAAAGCAAAAACAAGCTACCAAATCAAAATTGGAAACAACCTGTCAACAAAACTCATTGATATCTAATAAGTTGTTGAAAAAATCTTAAAATTTTTCCAACAAAACTTGTATTACTTTTACTTCCCCATTTTGTGGACCAGACAAATATTTTGAGACTAGGAAATTTTTTCTTTCTAGCAATCAATTGGGTACCTTCTTTCTCAACAATCAAACTCAAGATCAATTTTTTCCTAGCCACAGATCCATCAATGCATGAAATAACAATCTCTCCCAAATCAATACACAAAATTGGCCGACATTTAAATCAAACATTAGACAAAATCTTTTGGCTAGAAATAGAAGCCACAGCCTGTTGCTTACAATTGCATAAAAAAGGGGGGAAAGGATAAATATTTTGCACGCGTGCAACTCCTTAAGAGATTGAGCTCCATCATTTTGGCTAACCACAAGAACGGTTGCAAAGTTATGGCCAAACACAAAAAAGGTACCAAATCACACACACTCAAATGGATGAGAACCCTAACCCTAATTTGAGAGAGAGAGAGAGAGAGAGAGAGAGAGAGAGACCTTGGCTGGTGGTCGGTCGGTAGTGGAATGTCGTCGTCCAATCTTCAGCCTCTTTCTCATCGGGTGTCCATAAAATCTGCAATTTCCCCAATTTGTTAAACCCTAATTTTTGGGGGTTTGAAGATGGGAATCCAGGTTAAATCTAGAAAGTCAAACACAAACACACACACACACACACACACACAGAGCGAGAGAGAGAGACCTTTGTTCATCGGGTTGGTTGTTGTTCGTCATTTGTCGGCTGCTTCTTCTCAGTTTGTTAGTCTGTTCTCTATGTGTGTGTGTATATGTGTTTGAATGACAAGCAGAGAAAAGAGGGAACGAAAAAAAAAATTAGGGTAAATTGAGTAGGAGGACATAGTATAAGGGTTTTTACTATGATAAGGACATATATATTTTTCTCTAAAGTCTAAAGGACATTATGTCTAAGATTTACAAATAACCCCTCCCAAAGTTGACCGGCGTCGACCAAGGTTGACCAGCGTTGAAAATGCCTAAAATCATAGAGTACCCTATGAAAGTGCCTAAAATTTTAGGGTACCCTATATATGAAAGCGCCTAAAACCCTAAGGTACCCTATGAAAATGCCTAAACCGCTAAAACCCTACAATAGGAAAATGAACCCTAAAACCCTATAAAAGTGCCTAAAACCCTTGCTAGGGTATCCTATGAAAGTGCCTAAAATTTTAGGGTATCCTATATATGACAGTGCCTAAAACCCTAAGATACCCTATGAAAGTACCTAAACCGCTAAAACCTTATAATAGGAAAACGAACCCTAAAACCCTATAAAAGTGTCTAAAACCTTAGGGTACCCTATGAAAGTGCCTAAAATCCTAGGGTACCCTATGAAAGGGCAACAAGATCGAAAAACACGAAAAAATACATATTTTGTGTTAGCCAAATAAGGCCCTTGTCTCATTTAAGATCATTTAAATGAAAAAAGACATTTTTTGTGTTAGCCAAACAAGGCCCTTATCTCATTAAAGGCAATTTGGTCTTTTCACAGACCTTAAACTCTTAAATATTTTCATTAATGGACTTTACACATAACTGAAACTTAAACTGGACTAAAACTACTTTGGGACCTCTTCTTTTGGACTTTAGACCAATTTGCTGAAAAAATTATGGGTCTAAAATCGATCGATCTCCAGCCTTCTTCTGGTTCGAAGCAAGATGAGGTCTTCGTTTTTCTTCTCTTTCTCTTTCTCTCTGAATGCGAAATATTTTGAACTGGTGGAGTACTATTTTAACCTACGTGTGGCGATTTAGGCTCCGTTCCGGAAACCTTCTTAAAAAATAAGTACTTATTTTGCCACTTTTCATTCAAAAATAAGAAGGGTCATTCCACAAAACTCAAACAAAAAGTTCCTAAGTACTTATTTTGCCACTTCTCATTCAAAAATAAAAAGGGTCATTCCACAAAACTCAAACAAAAAGTTCCTTTCACATTTTTAAACTAAAAAATAATGTAAATGAAAAAAAAATTTCAAAATTTTTTTTGCACCGTATTAAAGATCTCAATGAGATCTATCAAACAAGATCCATAGTGGTAGGAAAATTATTTGCGTAAACACATGATTTTTGAGCTTGAAGTTGCCTTATACAAAAAATAAGACTGTTGCTATGATAATGGGTGCCGGCGGAGGTAAATCGTACCGGCGGCCGCGCCGGGCCGTCTCCGGCCATCAGACAGCCGATCCGAGCCGTCCAAAAATTCGAAAAAAAAAAACCGAGGGGGCTTACGTCGGAATCAATGGCATCCGAGGTGTGTAGGGTGCTTGATCCGAGCACCTCTTTTCCGTGTATATATGATCAAGCACCCTACACGGAAAATGGGTGCTCGGATCAAGCACCCTACACACCTCAGATGCCGTTGATTCTCATGAAGGCCCCCTCGTTTTTTTTTTTAGATTTTTTGGACGGCTCGGATCGGCCGTCTGGTGGCCGGAGACCGCCCGACGCGGTCGCCGGTACGATTTTCCTCCCCGGCCGGTTGGTACCTATACAAATTCTTCCAAAATAAGTACCAACCTTCTTATTTTCCAGAATAAGCTTTCTTATTACACAAAAAATAAGTTCTTATTTGGTTTCCAAAACGGAGCCTTAATCCGAATGGGGGATTTGGGTCATTTTAACCCGCAAATTCCTCTTTCTTTTCCCAGCCATTGGATATCAAAAAAGAAGTCCGGATTTTAGAAGTTTAAGGGTGTCCACAATAGAAGTGCACTGATATATATATATATATATATATATATATAGAGAGAGAGAGAGAGAGAGAGAGAGAGAGAGAGAGTCCCCTTAAAATCACATTCTGAACACATTGACCGGCTCGGATCATCGACATCCGATCGGGAAAGGTGAGAAATGGGAGGTCCGCATATAAGGTCCTCATTTTAAGGTCCTTACTTGAAGATTTCTATATACATATATTATATAGGGTTATTTACCTAGACACCCCTCAACGTTTACCCATTTTTCACGAACACCCCCTTCACGAATTCTCACTATAGCCGGACCCCCTCATTAAAATTTTCATTGGGAAGACCTAACACCGTTGGATGGAATGGCTGAAAAGACCAATTTACCCTCTCATATATATAGTCAATACTTATTCTTTTTCTTCCCACACCCATTCTTTCCACCACACACGACAACTTCTCCCTCTCTCTCTCTCTCTCTCTCTCTCTCTACTCTCTACCATAGCCAACCTGTAACCCCAAAAACCCTAATCCCCTATTGTATTCCCACAATCCCTAACATTGTAATCTCAGCAAAACCATGTAGCATCCTACGTGATCAATCGACACCAAAAGAAGACCAACATGTTAGAGTTTGATTTCGATTTGATTTTATTACAACTTCGAAGACAAATTTGACAGCGATTTTGAGGATGATTCTGAAGCAGGTGAGGTAAATACATACATATTCTCTTTGTATATCGTAACATAGGGTACTAGAGTTTATGAAGTTGATGCTAAAATTTAGGGTTTTTCATAGTTTAAAAATGGGTTTTGGATCTAACGAGGAATTTAAAATAGGTAATGAGTTAAAAAAAATGGGTTTTCTATGTCGGGTTCTGCATGGCCTCTCTCTGCAATGTCAATAAAATTAGGGTTTTTCCTGTATAGAATCGTGTGGATTTGTGGCCCCTGTAAAGGGAATTTTTTTTAAACTTTTTGACATGTTCTGGATTTGTGGTCCCCCTGTAATATTGTTATAGATTTATCGATTTGTGGTCCAAAAATTTAGGATATACAATTCATTCTGTCGTGTGGGTTTGTGGCCTTTGTAAAGGAAATTTTTTTTGAATTTTTTTTTGACATGTTCTGGATTTGTAGTCCCCTGCAATATTGTTATGGATTTATGAATTTGTGGTCCCCATGCTTGTTATTGTTTATGTACAGCCATACAGGGCATTGATTTTGTGTTTTTTTTCTTTTTCTTATTGGGCTTATTGCATTTAATAATTGAAGATGGGGGATGGAAGGATTCAATTAAATATTAAAGTTGGTGGGAAATTTGAAGGAAATCCGTTCCATAGCTACATTGATGGGGATATATGTTATTCAAGAGTGATACCTTATGAGTTTTCCTATGCTGACTTAGTGACTATAATGCAAGAAATAGGGTGTCACCCATGGCGCTCATTTTTGTATTTAAGACCAGGTCATGGTATAGAGAATGGGTTATCTGAGATTACTAGTGATGTAGATATGACAAAAATGTTTATTCTTTATGAGGGTGAGGATAAGGATATTGAGTGTTTTGTTACCCATCTTGATGTTGAAGAAGATGATGAAGAGTGGTTGGGGTGGGAGGGAAAAGAACTTGATCTTCAGGACTTAGGAAATCAGAGGGACATCCTGGTGCTAAAAATGCTGATGAGGAGGAGGAGGAGCAGAAGATAAGGAGGGAGGGGGCAGTGTGTTACTGATAGTGGTAATGGTGGGGACAATCATACTGATAGTGATAGTAATTTTACCTGTAATGGATTAAGGGATTCATTGTCGTTTGATGGTGATGACATAGAATATGTAGTGAATGAGGGTGTGGATGATGATGGAGTGTACGAGTTAGGAAATTGTAAGAGAACTTGGGAAAAGGGGTGGTAATTACTGAGGTTTAGAAAAGTGACAGTAGTGATAAAAATGTCAGTGTGGTTAGCTCATCAGATGATGAGAATCTGAAGAAGAAGAAAAGGAAAAACAAGATGATGAAATGCCTAGAATTCAATGAAGAAAGAGATATGAAAAATCCCAAATTGGTGGAAGGCATGTTGTTTCCCAATGTTAGGGTTTTTAGGCTTTCCTGAAGGAGTTTCATCTTAGACATGGTTGTCAATACAAGTACCTAAAAATGAATCTATGAGGGTAATTGTAAAGTGCAAAGATGAAGAAGGGGAACCTCGTGTGATCAATGTTGTGATAGAATTGTTTAGAATGATTCGGATTGTATGTAACGCCCCGAATTTTGGGTACGTTAAATAAACAATTTTATTGAATATTTAAAGAGAGTCTGGCTTATTATTACATCACAACCTCCATAAGAGTACTTTCATTATAAAAGGGGAGGAAACTAGGGTTCCTATCTACAGCGCCGCCTGCTCTTTCATCCTAGCCAGCTCTTCAGCTCCAAAAGACTCCAAGGTGTACAGCTCACCTTGTTCATCTATAAGGTCTAACACATTATACCGGCGTCATCACCAATATAATATGTTCGGGTCACCAAAGGTAACACCGTGAACTACAAAGCTCAATAGAATAATCCATACTACCTAACTCTTGACTTAGTAGATCATAAATTAACGATTTCCACATGGTACATGCATATACAACAAGACAGTTAACAATAATACATCCACATTCACTATTCAAACTATCGTTGGTGTCAATGATTTTCTGAGTTTCTCCTACGCGACTCATCGTAGACCGTGTCACATTTTTCATATACCAAATCAACATTTCCAAAATCATTTTTAACACACCCAACCTCGATTCCGCCCTTCCGAGTTCCCGAGTATCCTCACAATGGTTCCGCCGCACCGGGTTCCCATTGGAACACAAAACATTGAATTTGGCATTAGATCCTCTTCACGGATAACCAATCCACAATTCATCCCTTGGTTTTGCCGCTCCGGGTTCCCGAGTATACCACAATGGTTCCGCCGCTCTGGGTTCCCATTGGGTTTTCGAAAAACACACACTACACAATGGGCTACCACGTCCGGCCACATTGCGGTTTTCAAACCATTTCACCTGTTCAAAACACGTTTTTCATTAACCACACCTTAGGTGTCATGTTTCTACTTTTCGATTTCTGTGTTTCGTTCTCATGCAATGACTCCGTGGTAGGACTTTTCATATACGTATTCATGAATCATTCGTTGTAATCTTGAAACTAAATTAGCAAGATCATCAAACTCTATATTACTAAACATGCTCAAATCACTACTTAAAGTATAACGCCACATGTACGGACGCCTTTGGAGTGAAGACCACTTATGCTTTATTACACAACCACAAGAAATGCAAGGAATTTCAGTAACATGTATGCATTCTCATAACTATCTTAAGGATCAAAATACGAATACTTGCAATCAAGCGTTAAATTTCTATCTTTCAAAATTCGTTTTTTCTTTCTTTGTGGGAAGTTCAATACAACATATGCTTAACAGAGTAAAAGTCAATTATTCCAGCATGCTCATACTTCCATTAGCGAAATTAGTTTGTTAATTATCTATCATGCATTCCAAACATTATAAGCAACAGATAACCTTAAATAATGATAGGCGACAGATAATCTTATATACTGATAGGCGACAGATAACCTTATATGTTTTAAGAAAATAGTAAAGGATGTTATACTTAGAGATAATGAGGATGGAAATATCTATTTATACTTAGAGTTAGAGTGCAAGGATAATCTACCGTTCTTCTAGGCGGTTGGTCAATTTTGAGAATCGGTCGTCGGTTTTGTGAATCGGCGGCGTAACGGCTCCGAAGTGCTTCGAAAGGAAGAGAGATGGATTTTCTCTTCCTAGAAACAACTTTGCTAACTACACTAGGCTACTTTAAAGATCTATGGGTGGTTTTTGGAGGTGGTTTGGCGGTAGCTCTAAAGAATTTCAAGAAAACTTAAAAAAACTTGAACTTTGGAACCAAGAAAGTTTAGAAATTCTAGAGAGAAGTGAGAGCAAAGAGTGAAGGTATAAGAATGGCTTGAGATGAGCTTGCTATTTATAGGCCAAGGGTTCCCTCTCTCTCTCTCTCTCTTTCTCTTACCCGAATTCTCTCTCTCTCTCTCTCTCTCTCTCTCTCTCTCTCTCTCTCCTATCTTTGATTTTTTTTTCCTTTGTCATGTCAAAGCATGGCTTGAAAGGTGATGTACAAGTACTAACAATATCTAGGTATAAAAGACTAGATTTTTTTTTGTACTTTGGGTAGATTTTGATGGAGGAAAAGTGATGGTTCAAAGATTTGGTGAGTAAGTGTATATATATAAGGACAATGGTGGATAGATTTGACTTAAAGAAATGCATAAGTAGATCATATCAAGGTACTCTCCTAATCTTCCCCATATCTCTTCATCTTTCACTAGTACAAGGTACTTATATATATGTATATATATATATATACATATATATAACTATGCATATATAAGTATATTTAAGTACATAGGAAATCTAGTTTTATCAAAATATGTGTGTGTGTGTGTGTGTGTATATATATATATATATATATATATATATATATATTTATATATTGGGCATGATTTTAATATTTATTGTCCAATGGACAAAGATTTCTCTAACAATTATTATCCAATGGGTAGAAGGATAATAATGTTGAATAAGATTTGAATGTACTCTCCATATCTCTCACTAGTACTAGTACTATATATATATGTCCAAGTATAAGTACATAAGGTACTATATAATCTTTTAAGATTTTCAACTATCCAATAAAATAAATATAGGGTCAAGATTCCCTAATAAACTAATCTACTAAGCACATGTTCCTATTATATTATTGTATTAGAGTATTATAGTACACATATTTATATATAACAATATCTTTAGAAAATCTAGGGGTAATAGATTTATAAGGTACATATACATATTTTAAAAGAAATATAGCCACATGTCCAAGATTTCAAATATAAATGTAGGTACTATTAGGTACCATATAATCTATCAAGATTTCCAAGTATCAAATAAAATATATAGCCAAGATTTTCTTATTAGAATAATTCAAGAAGTACTAGTACTTATATACTCCCTCCGTTCCAAATTGAGAGTCCCTCTTGGGGATTCCAACTATTTAAAGGGACATGCAATTATTACATTTACAATACCTATCATTTCCACCATTACCCCTATATTCTACCTACTTTACAACACTTATATTCACCTATGAGGGACATTTTTGGAAAATCGCCAAATTTTTCCTACCATTTTTGGAAAAGGACCTCCATTTTGGAACAACTCAAAAAGGAAAGATGGACTTTCATTTTGGAACGGAGGGAATATTTATTAGTGTACTTAGAAATCTAGGAAATTAGATATTCACATATCTTAATGCATATAAACACATGGGAAAATCTAGGAAGTGATTTATTTAATAAATCCTAGTACTAATTAGTAAGACTAACTTATTATCCAATGGATAATATTTTTCCTTGCATTTTTTGACCAATGGATAAAAGGAATAAGGTAATATATACTTAAATAATATTCGGAATAACAAAATGTCCTTTAGGCATGTGTATATAAGTCTATATACAACTATATATGAGTACTTTATCAAATCTAGCACAAAATATCCTTGATAGAAAATATAGGTTTCCTATTGTTCAATGGATAAAAGTTTCCCTAACTTTTATTGTCCAATGGGTAAAGGTTCATCTAGGGTTAGGAAAATGTAACCAGGTTAAATGGTGGTTCGGTTTCTCCAACTAGTTAGTTAAAATTTAACTCTACTTGCCATGCAGAACTTCTAGTCAAGAAATAAAATTTTAAAAGACTAGAATCTAATTATGACGGATTATTAGGAATTTAAAAGAAATTCAAGTAATTAAAAAAAAATTCAAATATTTAACGAAATTTTTATTTACCAAAAATCAGGGTCGTTACAACCTATTCCCCTTAAAATAATTTCATCCTCGAAATTGGTGCGTGACTACGGATTAGACATAGTCGCTATACTAGTTTTGAAACGCCCAAAAATGCTTTGGCATCACACGGCCACTATCTAAGGCTCCAGCAGGTCTTAGAAGTATCTTAAATTAAGAAGATAGCATTTTGGGCATCCATCACAATTCTCTGCATCTTTTGTTAATTAAGCCTCATTACCTTCTTAACAAATGGGGTTGAAGTTGCTTTAGCCGTCAAACAATTTACCTCGTTGTACGCCTTTGATGAAGTTTCCATGCCAACGTCAAATGCAAAACTTCTACCAAATCATCATGCGGACTCGTATCATACAAACGTTTCCTTAGCACGATTCTTCCCCACCTAATGATATTAAACCCATTTCCAAAACTAAGAAACAACGGATTCACTTGAGTAAATTAACCCCATAATCGTAAGGCGTAAGTACTCCATCCTCATTTTCGAGGGAAATCAGCAAGCAGTCCCTACGATACTTTACAATCTCGGATATTGTTAGCAAAGGCACTGAAAGAACCTTTGCTGTCATGGAAAAATAAGCCTTTGGCAGCGTCAACTTCTGGCAGTAATTTTATATGTACGTTCCCAATTTAGTACTGCTTCAACCTTACTTTCGTCCACCACAATTCCTGTCCTGGGATACTTTGTGTCCCAAGAACTTAACCACTTCCAGCCAGAACTCGCATTTATTTGCCTTGGCATAAAGTTGGCTATCTCGGAGTACTTGTAGTACTATTCGAAGGTTTCCTTCATGCTCCTTCTTATTGGTAGAGTATATCAAGGCGTCATCAATGAACACCACTACAAATTTGTCTAAGTAGGGTTGAAAGATCTTATTCATGAGACACATGTATACTGCTGAAGTGTTTGTCAGCCCGAATGGCATCACTACAAACTCGTAGTGTCTGTATCCCGTACGAAAGGCTGTCTTATCGATATCCTCATCTCGGATCCTTAATTGATGATAGCCTGATCGAAGATCGATCTTGGAGAAACAGGTCGCTCCTATCAATTAATCAAAGAGATCATTGATCCTAGGCAATGGATATCGGTTATTGACTGTGACTTGGTTTAACCTCCCATAGTCGATACATAGTCGAAGCATCCCTTCTTTCTTCTTCATGAACAGTGTAGACGCTCCCTATGGTGATGTACTCGGCCTGATAAACCCCTTGTCCAACAACTCTTGCAATTGGGTCTTGAGCTCCCTTAGCTCAGCAAGGCCATTCGGTACGACGCCATAGAGATTGGTACTGTTCCCGGTTGGAGTTCTATAGAGAAATCTATCTCTCTTTGGGGTAGTAAGCCATGAAGTTCTTCAGGGAAAACATTGCCGTACTCGCACATGATGTGTGGTAATCCTACTTCCATCCTATCGGCTTCTCCTAACTAGGGGCTAGTTAACCATCCAAACAGTTGGTTTTGCGACCTCGATCTTTTCGTTGTCGAACTTACCGTTTGTATATCCCCCTTAAATTGGAAACGATTCCTTTCGGGGGGTATACGCGGTCATTATCTTCTAATGGCAGTCTATGACCACTCGATGTGCTGATCGCCAGTCCATCCCCAGGATTACGTCGAAATCCACCATGTCGATCTCTCTAAGATCACAGTTTAGGCGCAGGTTGGCTACTCTTAGTTCACACCCTCTACATACTAGACTAATAGCTATACTCCCCCCAAACGGTGATGTTACTTTCATACTCGTACTTGGGGGTTCTGTTTCTAGTGCTAGTGTAGTTACACTGGCAGTAAATATAAAAGGAATGCGATGCTCCAGAGTTTGACCAATCTTGTACACAGGTACTATTGTAGCGTACCTTGGATCACAAAGGGATCCTGCTCTTGTTCCTTAGTCTGCAGCGCAAAGATACGCTCTCCAGTGCCTTGCTGGGTTCCCATGGGCTGCTTTCCCTTGTTTCGCCCATTCTACTGCTGCGATGGGTCCCTAGGGTTTTGTTTCACAAAACCGACCTGTCCAGCTTGCTGAGCTTCCTGGTTTCCAAAACTCCCATTCCTCCCCCTTTGAAGTTGGGAGCAGTCACACTTGTAGTGACCCATAGCCTGGCAGTTGAAGCACTGAATGGTTGCTATGTCCCTACCACCTCTCTTTTGTTCGCCACTTCCAAGTGTATTAATCCTCCAGGGCTGGTTGCTTTGAGGTGGGTTAGAAGGTTTGGTGGGGTAGGGTCCACGGTTATGATTGGGTGGCTGGGTTCGGATTGGTCTGCCAGTGTTGCCTATTGCCTTCCTCCATCGAGTTTTGAAGCCAGTCTCCTCACTTTCTAGCCGGAGAGCACACTTCACAACTTCGGCATAGTTGGTGAAAGCTTGAGCCACCATAGCCTTTCGAGCAGTCGTCAGTCCCCACTCGAATCTCCTAGCCTTTTTGTCCTCATTTGGGATGGAGTCTAGGGCGTAACGTGACAGTTCCTCGAACTTGGCCGCGTATTGGGTGATGGCCGTCGTTCCTTGTTTCAGGTTCAGGAACTTTTGCTCTTTGGCTAGGCGAAGGGGTGTGGGAAAGTATTTGTCGAGAAACAGGGTTTCGAACTCGGCAAAAGTTATAGTAGCTACAGCATGCGTTGCCTCCATCAGGTCCCACCAGTAGCGGGCTTCTCCCTTCAACTGGTATGTGGCCGAGGCCACACGATCTCCATCTTGGGTGATCCCTAAGGTTTTGAGGATCATTTTGACTTCATTTAGCCATGTCTCAGTCACGATGGGGTTGGCATCTCCGTGGAAGGTCGGGGGTCGACGTTTGAAGAACTCGTTCATCGCACGGGTTCGGGTCATAGGTCCGTCGTCGTGGTTTTGGTTTTGGCGATTAGCGTTCAAGGCAGTGACGAACGCTTGCATGATTTGGGCTAGGTCGGGGTTCGCGCCAAAGGTTCCTCCGTTTTCGTACCCTATTCCATTGCGTCGGTTCACCATCTACGAGTAAAAATTGGAAGGGGGAGTTTTGGTCTACAATTTTCTTTTTGCAAATGGTGTATCTAAAGAGCAATTTATCGCATAGTATGCAACAGTACTCTTAAAATTCAAGCAAGTTTTTCATAGATAAAAGAGAGATACAATCATAAGTATACAGTTCTACTACAAAGGCAAGTAGGGACCTAAGATTTTCCTAGTACAAGCTGAAATGATCCTATATACTCCTACTACATGGTCGTACAGGTTGTCATCTATTATTCTGCGCTGCTTCTACTCCACTCTAATGTAGGACAATTCCTATAATCTCTCCTAACCACATTACGTAGTTCAAGCTAACAGGTTGGCTAGGTGGTTATCTATAAAGACAGAGTTTTATTAACACTAAGGAAGGCTTTCTAGGTTCCACAATTGATTATTAATTTAAGTCATCATTCAATTGTTCAGGAATTCCTAGCTCGGCTGTACTGCCAATTCCACGCCTTACTTCAATCCGGAGATTGTTTTGACAGAACTCCACCTAATTTGGGACAGTAAACTTAAACTCAATTCATGTTTGTGCAACGGTCAAACTTATCTTATGGTCTACCCATTCTACCCATGGCCGAGGTTTTGAACCTAAAGCTCTGATACCAAGTTGTAACGCCCCGAATTTTGGGTACGTTAAATAGAAGATTTTATTGAATATTTAAAGAGAGTCTGGCTCATTATTACATCACAACCTCCATAAGAGTACTTTCATTACAAAAGTGGAGGAAACTAGGGTTCTTATCTACAACTCTGCCTGCTCCTTCATGCTAGCTAGCTCTTCAGCTCCAAAGGCCTCCAACATGTACAGCTCACCTTGTTCATCCATAAGGTCTGACATATTATTCTGGCGTCACCACCAATATAATATGTCAGGATCACCAAAGGTAACACCGTGAGCTACAAAGCTCAATAGAATAATCCATACCCACTAACCCTTGACTTAGTAGATCATAAATTAACAATTTTCACATGGTACAAGCATATACAACAAGACAGTTAATAATAACACATCTACATTCACTATTCAAACTATCGTTGGTGTCGATGATTTTCTGAGTTTCTCATACGCGACTCATTGTAGACTGTGTCACCATTTTTCATATACCAAATCAACATTTCCAAAATCGTTTTTAACACACCCAACCTCGGTTCCGCCGTTCCAGGTTCCCGAGTATCCTCACAATGGTTCCACCACATCGGGTTCCCATTGGCACACAAAACATTGAATTTGGCATTGGCTCCTCTCCACGGATAACCAATCCACAATTTATCCCTCGGTTCCGCCGCTCCGGGTTCCCATTGGGTTTTCAAAAAACACACACCACATAATGGTCTACCACGTCCGGCCACATTGCAGTTTTCAAACCATTTCACCTTTTCAAAACACATCTTTCATTAATCACACCCTAGGTGTCATGTTTCTACTTTTCGATTTCTGTATTTTGTTCTCATGCAACGACTTTGCAGTAGGACTTTTCATATACGTATTCATGAATCATTCGTTGTAATCTTGAAACTAAATTAGCAAAATCATCCAACTCTATATTACTAATCATGCTCAAACCACTACTTAAAGCATAACGCCACATGTACGGGGACGCCTTTGTAGTGGAGACTACTTATGCTTTCTTACACAACTACAAGAAATGTAAGGAATTTCAGTATCATGTATGCATTCTCATATCCATCTTAAAGATCAAAGTACGAATACTTGCAATCAAGCGTTAAATTTCTATCTTTCAAATTTCGGTCTTTCTTTCTTTGTGGGAAGTTCAGTACAACATATGCTTATAAAGTAAACGTCAATTATTCCAACATGCTTATACTTCCATTAGGGAAAATAAGTTTGTTATCTATCATGCATTCCAAACATTATAAGCAACAGATAACCTTATTTACAGATAGGCGACAGATAACCTTATATGTTTTAAGAAAACGGTTAAGGATGTTATACTTAGAGATAATGAGGACGGAAAGATCTATTTATACTGAGAGTTAGAGTGCAAGGATAATCTACCGTTCTTCTAGGCGGTTGGTCAATTTTGAGAATCGGTTGTCGGTTTTGCGAATCGGCGGCGTAACGGCTCCGAAATGCTTCGAAAGGAAGAGAGATGGATTTTCTCTTCGTACAAACAACCTTGCTAACTACACTAGGCTACTTTAAAGATCTAGGGGTGGTTTTTGGAGGTGGTTTGGTGGTAGCTCTCAAGAACTTCAAGAAAACTTAAAGAAACTTGAACTTTGGAACCAAGAAAGCTTAGAAATTCTAGAGAGAAGTGAGAGCAAAGAGTAAAGGTGTGAGAATGGCTTGGGATGAGATTGCTATTTATAGGCCAAGGGTTCCTTTCTCTATCTCTCTTACCCGAATTCTCTCTCTCTCTCTCCTATCTTTGATTTTTTTTCTTCCTTTGTCATGTCAAAGCATGGCTTGAAAAGTGATGTACAAGTACTAACAATATCTAGGTATAAAAGACTAGATTTTTTTTTGTACTTTGGGTAGATTTTGATGGAAGAATAGTGATGGTTCAAAGATTTGGTGAGTAAGTGTATATATATAAGGACAATGGTGGATAGATTTGACTTAAAGAAATGCATAAGTAGATCATATCAAGGTACTCTCCCAATCTTCCCCATATCTCTTCATCTTTCACTAGTACAATGTAAAGACCCGTATTTATTTATTTTTATTTTAGAAATGATATAATTATCGAGTAAGGACATAAATTTTGGAAATTCAAATAATGGCGTAGTTACTTGATTTTGGGGGTTAA
>BPLS01000451.1:269416-294726 GCA_019656275.1 Rhododendron kiyosumense
TCCTATTATATTATTGTATTAGAGTATTATAGTACACATATTTATATGTAACAATATCTTTAGAAAATCTAGGGTAATAGATTTATAAGGTACATATACATATTTTAAAAGAAATATAGCCACATGTCCAAGTTTTCAAATATAAATGTAGGTACTACTAGGTACCATATAATCTATCAAGATTTCCAAGTATCAAATAAAATATATGGCCAAGATTTTCTTATTAGAAAAATTCAAGAAGTACTAGTACTTATATATTTATTATAGTGTACTTAGAAATCTAGGAAATTAGATATTCACATATTTTTAATGCATATAAACACATGGAAAAATCTAGGAAGTGATTTATTTAATAAATCCTAGTACTAGTTAGTAAGACTAACTTATTATCCAATGTATAATATTTTCCCTTGCATTTTTTGACCAATGGATAAAAGGAATATGGTAATATATACTTGAATAATATTTGGAATAACCAAATGTCCTTTAGGCATGTGTATATAAGTCTATATACAACTATATATGAATACTTTATCAAATCTAGCACAAAATATCCTTCATAGAAAACATAGGTTTCCAATTGTCCAATGGATAAAAGTTTCCCTAAATTTTATTGTCCAATGGGTAAAGGTTCATCTAAGGTTAGGAGAATGTAACCAGGTTAAATGGTGGTTCAATTTCTCCAACTAGTTAGTTAAAATTTAACTCTTCTTGCCATGTAGGACTTCTAGTCAAGAAATAAAATTTTAAAGGACTAGAATCTAATTATGACGGATTATTAGGAATTAAAAGAAATTTTAAAAGAAATTCAAGTAATTAAAAAAAATTCAAATATTTAACAAAATTTTTATTTACCAAAAATCAGGGTCGTTGCATTGTGATTGATCAATTGACTTGTGAATATAACGAGGTTGGACACTACGGGTATCACCATTTGGTAAAACGACCGAAATGATGAGATGACCGGGCTGAAAATGAACATGTATCATCACCTTGGACATTTGGTGAGATGTCCAGAAATGAGCAAGACATGTGAAAACCTTGATTGACATGATATGTGATTAATGGAAAAAGGAAAGAAAGGTTGAATTTTTATCAAATATACTTGTTTTTGAAAGGAAAAGGATTTTTTATTAAAAATCCTCCGGCTATTCTTGAGCGAATTCAACGGTTTCCGGTATTCGTGCACAGAATCAACGGACTCCGGCTATTCAAGCTCGAATCAACGGAGCTTGACCAACCTAGGTCATGTATTTCTATACATTACATTTATTTGGAAACAAAAGAGATTTTAACGACATATGAGAATGAGAAAGGAGATTCAATGATGAAACGAGAAATGGAAAGATTGTGATATTGAATGAGATGTGATAATACGGTATCAAAGCCGCTTCTGACTTATTATGTGGATTGATGTGGGGGTATTACTGGTCCTTGTGTGGGGTATATACTGTAGGGTATTGCGTATCGAATTGCTTAAGATCCTTTGGCCATAGTGAGCTACCTGTCGATAGTCATAAATTCTTGGAGCATACCTATCTATACTCATTCACTCTAGTAGCATGTTCATTGCATTTTTCTTATAACTTGAGCATAGATTTCTCTACTGGGCACGTGTTTGCTCAACCTACCATTTCAGATTCATTGCAGGTCATGGTCATGGAGTGCATGCTGATGTTATTGAGTAAAGCTATTTTGGAAAGTACTTTATTATTCTTGTAAAACAAACCGCTTTGTTATGAAATTCCTATTTTAGAAGATTGTAATTGTAGACCAGTTTGTGGAATTGAAAATTGTATTGTAATTTGGGGTACTGTATGTACTATTGTGAGGATTTGTATTTGAAATGGTATTGTTATTTATGTTAAAAATCGAGGGCGTGATAGACAGCAAGTGCTTACACTATACCTAAGTTTCGTGCAAAGATGATAGAGGTAAGGGCAGTTGTTGTGAAGGCACATGAGTGGTCGTTGAAAGAACCACCTAAATATTGGGTAAGGTGTTTTTGCAGTCCAAGGGCCAAGAACAATAGAATGGTTAACTTAAGTGAGTCCTTCAACAATGCCATTAAAAAGGTGAGAGACCAACCCATTATAACCATGATGGAAGGTCTTAGGAGGTATGTTGAGAGAACCAAGTTCTGTAACACTTTTAAGACCAACATATGCCCTAACATATCCAAAAAATTAGAGACTGAAAAGGCTAATGCAAAGAGATATTCTGTCATGTACTGTTCTACAATGAAGTTTGAAATAAGATTACCTTACAAGTCCTGGATAGTGGACATTGGTTTGTACACATGCACATGTAGAAAATGGGATGTGTTTGGGGTACCATGTAGGCATGCTTGTGCAGCAATGATCAAGGATAGGAGAAAACCTGAGGATTTCATTTCCCCATACTACTTGACTGAAACTTTTAAGAACTCTTATGCCATTCTCAAAAACCCAATCCCAGATAAATCCATGTGGGTTCGTACAGAATATGATTACATTATGCCTCCACCATATAGAAAGAAGTCTGGCAGACCCAAAAAGGCAAGGAAGAAAGGTGCATAGGAGTCTTTAGCTATCCAGATTAACAAGGATAATGTGTCGAAGTCTAGAAAATGCAACCAACTTGGCCACAATGCTAGGACATGCAAATTTGAGGTTGGTCAATCTTGTACAAGTGCTGAGGTTAGTCAATCTTGTACAATGTACTTTTTGATGTTTGATTTATAACATATTCACTTAACTTGATTTGGTAATTTGTTTTGATATTGCAGCTTGAGACAAGAGAAACATCACCTTATCCTTTGATTCCAACTGGTGAAAGAATGCCAAGAGGTAGAGGAGTGCCAAAAAGGACGGGAGTGCAAAGAAGTATTGCAAAATGATTAGAAACTGCTTAAAAGGGTGTGGCAAGAGGGGCAAGAGGAGTGGCAAGAGGGATTCTAACTAGTGCTGGTACTACTCAAAGGGCAGTTACAAGTGGATTAGCAAATGCTCAAAGGGGAGTTGCAAGAAGAGTGGCAAGTGGGAGAGGAGAGGACAAAGAGGTAATGAACACTATTTCAATTGTATCTTCCTGTATTGTATTTCAATTGTATCCTTCTGGATTGTATTTCAATTGTACCCTCTGTATTGTAACTTGATTGTATTATCTGCTATTGTATCCTTGTCATAGGTACAGTTGGTGCTCCAAGGACTGTGGGACCTTGTGTGACAAAAGGGAAGGGAGTGGCAAGAGGACTGGTAGGTAATGACATAACTTGTGATTAAAATTCTCTATTATTAGCCTTATTTCTATGCTTCAATAACAATTATCTATTACACTGGCAATATTGTAATTGTATTGCAATTGAAACCTTGTCACAGTTAGTGCAACAATTGGTGGTGCAAGTGTGTGGGGAATTGTGGTGCATTGGTGGTGTTAGGGCTGTTCAAACTAGTGGTGCAAGGACTGAGAGAGATGGTGCTTCAAGAACAGGTGAAACAAGTGGTGATACAAAGACTGTTGAAGCTGGTACCATGATTAGGCATGGGAAAAAAATTTATTGGGTGATTTACCTATACACCCTTCCAACCTTATCTATTTTTCACGGTCACCCCCTTCCCCGAAATTCGCTACGGCTAAACCCCCTCATTAACGTTTACCCAAATTTTACCTAACGCAGTTGGACAAAATAAGTGAAAAGACAAAGTTACCCTCTCATATATATATATCACACAAACGCTTTCTTAATTCCATAGTTCCTTTTCTTCCTCCCACCAAACCCAAATCGACAGCTTCTCTCTCTACCTTTGTCAAACCGTAGCACCACAAACCCTAACATCATAATCTCAATCTACAAAATCCCAATAACTAACATAAAAATCTCTCTAAATCCCCACGAATCATGTAGCATCCACGCGAATACTAATTGAATCGAATGTATTAGGGTTTGTGTGATTTGAAGACGAAGCAGATGATGATTTCGACTTAAAGACGAATCAGATGATGATATCGAGGGCGATTATGAAGTACATGAAGTAAGTACATACGTAATCATTTGTATATTGTGAGTTAGGATTTTTTTGGAGTTGATGATGCATGTAGGATTTTTCGAAGTTTCTGTATCTCTCTCTCTCTCTCTCTCTCTATATATATATATATATATATATATATGCAATGTGAGAAAGTTAGGGCTTTTGTTGATGGTTTTTGTCGTGTGGGTTTAAATATGGGTTTTGTATGTAGGGCTATGTTTTGTCGCCCTGTCTTTCTCTCCCTCTCTGTTCAATGTTAAAAAGTTAGGATTTTTTTCCTTGTTGAATGACTTTTTTGTCGTGTGGGTTTGTGGTCCTCTGTATAAGTAGGGTTTTCAAGGGTTCGTGGTCCCCCCAGGCAATAGTGCGTGTGTGTTAGGTATATTGTTGTTGTCTATTAGTCCCCACACAGAGCATTGACCTTTTTTTTTGTTTTTTTTATTTTTTCTTATTTGGCTGCTTGCAACTAATTATTGAAGATGGGGGATGGTAAGGTTCAATTGAATATTAAATTTGGTGGGAAATTTGTTGGGAATCCAGTCAACAGCTACATTGATGGGGACATTTGTTATTCAAGAGTGGTCCCTTTTGAGTTTTCATATAGTAACCTATTAGAAGTCCTGTTTGAAGTAGGGTGTATGCTAGGGTGCACTTTTTTCTATTTAAGACCAAATCATACGATGGAGGATGGGTTATTTATGGTTAGTAATGATGCAAACATGACAGAAATGTTTATTTTTTATGATGGTTTGGGTAGGGATATTGAGTGCTTTGTAAGCCATCCTTATGTTGAAAATAATGATGAGGAAGAGTTAGGGTGGGAGGGGGTACCGCCAGATGTTGAAAATGATGAGGAGGAGGAGTTAGGGGGTGTTGGAAATGGTAATGAGGAGGAGGTGAAGAATATAAGGTGGGAGGGGGGACAATGTGGTCATGATGATACAAATAAATGTGCAAGTGATGATGATACAGATAGTGATGGTGCCTGTAATGGGTTAAGGGATTCATCTTCATCTGATGGTGATGACATAGAAAATGTAGTCGATCATAGTGATGAAGGACCTCTAACAATTAGGAAAGCTATGGATGGTGAGCTTGATGAGGAAAGTGACTGTAGTGATGACAATTGCTCTATTGTGAGCTCATCAGATGAAAAGGAGGTGAGAAAGAAAGGGAAAAATAAGGTCAAATACCCAAAGTTTAATGAGGATAGAGACATGAAAAATCCCAAACTTCTGGAAGGCATGTTGTTTCCCAATGTTAGAGTGTTTAGGCCATTCTTGAAGGAGTTCCATGTTAGGAATGGATGTCAGTATAAGTACGTAAAAAATGAATCAAGTAGAGTAACTGTGAAGTGCAAAGATGAAGTGGGGGAACCTCCTTGTCAATGGAGGCTTCATGCATCTAAGGTAGGTCGCACAACAACTTACCAAATTAAAAAACTGAATAGGGAACATAGTTGTCCTAGAGTATACCACAACTAGTGGGCATCTGCAGAGTGGTTGGCAAAGAAGTATGTGGTAGAGATAAATGATGACCCTGATTGGAAGGTTAAGGCAACGCAAAATGATGTTAGGAGAAAATGGATGTTGGATGTCTATAAAATGCAGATATATAGGGCTAAGAGGAAGGCTTTAAAGATGGTAGAGGGGGCACATGGTGAGCAATATCATAGACTATGGGACCATTGTCAGATGATAAGAAATGAGAACCCTGGTAGTTGTGCAAAAATACATGTTGAGAGACCTGTTCCAGAGAGCCAGCCTTATTTTTAGAGGATGTTCATTTTGTTTGATGCTCAAGCATCAGGCCAAAGGATTTGTAGGCAACTGCAGGCCCATTATTGGTTTGGATGCATGTTTTTTGAAGGGTCCATATGGGGGGCAGTTGATGCATGATGTTGGGAGAGATGGAAACAACCAAATGTATCATATTGCAATGGCTGTTACGGAATCTGAGCTTAAGACCAGTTGGACTTGGTTTCTTGAACTTCTATAGATGTAATTGGGAAGCCTCAGGATAAAGGATGGTATTTATCTCTGACAGACAAAAGGCAAGTTTAATGTTGTTGTATGTACTTGTCTTTAAGTCATTCATTGTTAAATTTGGTATTCCAACTTGTAATGTATGTGTATTATTATGCAGGGACTTACAGAATCTATGGATTTGTTATTCCCTGGAGTGGAGCATAGGTTTTGCATGAGGCATTACTATTCCAACTTCCAAAAAGTGCACAAAGAGAAAGAGTTGAACGACCTTATGTGGGGGGCAGCCAGTGCTTACACTCTACCTGAATATCAAGCCAAGATGAGGGAGCTTAGAGCAGTTTCATTAGAAGCACACAATTGGCTGATAAATGAACCACCTAAGAATTGGGCAAGGTGTTTTTACAGTCCAATGGCCAAGACCAATAGGATGGTTAACAACCTGAGTGAGTCCTTCAATAATGCAATTAAAAAGGTGAGAGACCAACCTATTCTCACCATGATGGAAAGTCTTAGGAAGCATGGTATGCAGAGGTATGTTGAGAGGACCAAATTCTGTAGCACTTTTAAGACCAACATTTGCCCTAACATAGTAAAGAAATTGGAGATTGAAAAGGCTAATGCAATGGAATTCTCTGTCATGTATTGTGCACCACATAAGTTTGAAATTTGCTCATCCTACAAGTCTTTTATTGTAGACATTGAGTTGAAAACATGCAGTTGTAGAAAATGGGATGTGACTGGGATACCATGTAGGCATGCCTGTGCACCATTGATCAAGGACAGAAGAAAGCCTGAGGACTTCATTTCCCCATACTTCCTCACTGAAACATTTAGGAAATCTTATGCCTACCTCATTAACCCCATCCAAGATATATCCATGTGGGTGAGAACAGAATTTGAAGACATTATGCCTCCACCTTATAGAAGGAAAACTGGCAGACCAAAAAAGACAAGAAGGAAAGGTGCAGAAGAGGCTTTAGCAGAAAGGGGTACTATTTTGAAGTGTAGAAAATGCAACCAACCTGGCCATAATGATAGGACATGCAAAGCTCTAATAGCTTCTACAAGTGCAGAGGTTATAGAGAGCAGTACCTCACAGGTATCATTATATCTGGTACCATATCTTGTACTTTGTGTGGTTTCATTTTGCATATATGCCTGTAAGTTTGTATCCTGTACCTATTTTTTTTATTTTCTGTATTGTAGGTTGTGACAAGCGAAACATCACCTTGCCCATTGATTCCAACTGGTAGAAAAGGAAAAGATGTGTCAAGTGGAGTGACAAGAGGTAGAGGTACAGGAAGAGAAGTGGCAAGAGGGAAAGGACTGTCAAGAGGTAGAGGAGTGGCAATAGGGGTTCCAACTGGTGGTGGTAGAGGAGTGGCAAGACGAGTAACTACTGAAAGGGTAGTTACTAGATCATGGGGGTGTTACTCAAGGGATAGGAATGGGTAGAAGAGTGGCTGCAAGGGGAGGAGTGTCAAGAGGGAAAGAAGTTCTTGTGGTTGCAAGGGGAGGCTGGTCAAGAGAGAAAAGAGTGGCTGTTCAAACAGGTGGTGACAGGGCTGTTGAAATTGGTGCTGCAAGAAATGATCAAACAGGTGCAAGTGGAGTTGCAAGGGCTGTTCAAATTGGTGCTCAACCTAGTTTGCCAACATTGGTCAGGAATGGAAAAAAAGTGACATTTAAGAGTGCAGTAGGTGGTGGATATCAACCAGACTGGAAGATAGCAAGAATTGGAGATGGTGTTTTCTCATCACAAGTCTACAATGGAACAAGTAAAGGATCAGCCCAGTAGATAATGTTAGGGTTAATGAAATGGTCCACTATTTTGTTTTTTGGGTGTGGACACTTTGAACATTTTGTAATGGATAATGATTCTTGACTTGACTTGAACAACTAGGAATGATTAATGCTTTGTGGGGTTTGGTTGTTATTCTGTTGATTAATGACTTCACTTGAACAATTAGGAACGTGTTCTAAATGGCCTTATGTACTGGCCTTAGTTATGTTTAGTGACTATGCAATTAATATTGGGGTTTGGTTGTTGTTCTGTTATTCCAGTTTTTTGGTTGTTCATTGTTCTGCTACTGTATGGGTTTGGCAACAAGTATTGTTGTCCTAGTTTTTTGCTGTTTGGTGCTGCTATAAATGGCTTGCTGTACATGGACAAGTTTTGGAATCCAAACAAGGCATTACCATTCTCATTTCCATCACCATTCCAACAAGTACCATGGATTAAGTACCATGAATTAAGTACAAAAAAACATCACATTTTTGTTCAACACAAAGTAACGACAGGAATAATTACATATTTTAAGGTAATGCCAACAATTTCTTCTTCAACCATCCTTTGCCACCAAAGTAAACAATCCCTAGGCCAACTAAAATCACCACTAGTGCAGTGAACCATTTTACTTTCAAATTGGCCAACTCAATGTTCTCTTTCATTACTTTGTTCCTACCTTTCAAACTCACATTCTTTGCTTCAACCTCTTCCATCTTCACCCTCAATTTCGCATTCTGTGCTTCAAACTCTTCCAACTCCACCCTCAATTCCACATTCTGTGTTTCAACCTCCTCGATCTCCAATGCATTCAAATCTTCTTTGCTCTTCCACTCTTCCATCTTCACTGTAATCCCATCTTCCATTTCCTTAATTTTTCTATTCATACAGTTGATCTTCATTACAAACCATTCCTCACTCTTTTACCACTGTTCCATCTTCTGTCCAAACTCATTTTCCCTCTCCTTCAACACTCGGATTTCTCCCTTCAAATCTGTTTCTGTCTTCTTCAAATGTAGAATTTGTCTACGCAGGTCTTCAACATCATTCTGTAAATCCATGTTCTTCTTCACTATCCAGTTACCAAAATCCTTCCCCCTCTCACATGTGGGAGGGTCAACCCAATCAAAGTACTTGCAAGCATTGTCAGTCTAACAAACCAATATCGAAAAAAATAACCTCTTTAATAAATAGAATAAATGGTATTAAAATAGGATAATAAACTCAAAAAAAATTTAAAATAGGATAAAAGATCATAAATTAGTACCTTGTAGTTCACACATCCTAAGAATCTCCTACCAACATTTGGGTTAGTTAGGGCTATTCGAAGTGGAGCCTTTACTCCGCACCCACACTGAACATTGAAGTGTTCTTGTGTGTTCATAGTGGAGGAAGACGTCGCAGTGGAGGATGACATTGCAGAATTTGTAGACATTGCAGTCAGTGAAGTGGAAGGTGGTTTATGGACGGAAGAGAGGGTGTGTGCTATGAAATTAGGTCTGAGAGATAAGATAAGAGGGAGCTTATAGGGTGGAATAGGAAGGGTTTAGAGTTTGCTCTACAGAAATTAGCTTTGGGAGATGAGAGATGAAAGGTGAAAGGGAAAATGGGGGAAATGAAGGAAAAAGGGAAGAGGGTTAGGGTTTCACGTTTTTTGGGGGGGAAAAGTAGGAGCATTGAGGGAGAAATGGGAGGGAAAAGGGAGTTAGGAGCCACCGAGGGTAATATTGGAAGCTTAAGCCATATTTTTGTTCAAAAAGTAACGGTTCTGAACGGAATGCTAACGGAAGGGGTCTACAGGTAAAGTAAACGTTAATGAGGGGGTCTGGCCGTAGCGAATTTCGGGGGAGGGGGTGACCGTGAAAAACAGATAAGGTAGGAGGGGTGTATAAGTAAATCACCCAAATTCATATCTTCTATCTTCAGCCTCAACTGCTCATTCTTTGCTTCAACCTCTTCTATCTTCGGCATCAACTTCTCATTCTTTGTTTCAAGGTCTTCCATCTCCAATGCATTCCAATCCTCCTTCATCTTCCACTCTTCCATCTTTAGTGTAAACCCATCTTCCATCTCCTTCAATTGTTTGGTCATACAATTGATCTTCACTTCAAACCATTCGTCCCTCTTTTGCCACTGTTCAATCTCCAGCCAAACCCATTTTCCCTCTCTTTCAAATCTCGGATTTCTGCCTTCAATTCTATTTGTCTTTTTCAAATCAATAATCTATTTGTGCAGGTCTTCAACATCCTTCTGCAAATCCATGTTCTTCTTCACTATCGAGATCCCGAAATCCTTCCCTCTCTCACATGTTAGGGGGTCAACCCAATCAAAGAACGTGCAAGGATCTAAAAAAAAATGGACTCATTAATACATAAAATCGACTCATAGAGCATATCATAAAGGGTAAAGGATAAAATTAGTACCTTGTAGTTCCCACTTCCTAGGAATCTCCTACCCACATTCGGTTCAATTAGAGCTATTCGTAGAGGAGCCTTTACTCCGCACCCACATAGAACATTGAAAAATGTTCTGGTGTGCTACTTCATGCCTTGGTCATAGTGGTGGAAGAAGACCTGGGATGGGGAGAAGAAGACATTACAAGGAGAGTTGCAAAGGGAGAGAGTTGCAGGGGGAGAATGAAGAACTGGAGAGAAGAGAATGGAATGGAGAAGAAATGGAGAGGAGGGGAAGGTTTTCACAATTTTGGGGGGGAGTGATAGTGATATATAGATAGTGATATTGGGGAGGTTTTTCATGGTTTTGGGGGGAAAAGAAAAGTAGGAAGAGGGTTTTGGTGGGAAAAATTAGGGTTACGGTTAAGAATGCCCAATTGAGGGCAATATCGGAACAATATACCACATTTTGGTGAAAAAAGTAACAGTTTGGGACGGAAGGCTAGCAGAAGGGGTCGACGGGAAAAAAAAAAAAAAAAACTTTAATGAGGGGGTCTGGCCATAGCGAGTGTAACTACCCTAAATTTTTATAATAAAATTAAATGTTTTAATTGAAATTCTTCTTTTAATAAATGACTCGAATTTTTTTTATTTCAAAGAAAATCGAAATCCCTATTGAGTAAATATGTAAAGCTATATAGATATATATGTACATGCAAACCATAACCTAGGTTTTTTTTTTTTTTTACAAATTCTAGTAAGTGGGAGAGATTGATATCCAAGTATAATCATGGTGTATAAATATAGATAAAGAGAGAGTTATAATTGTTATCTTAAGGGATTCTAGAAAAATCTAACTAAGATATGCAAAATCTAGTTAGGATCCTAATCTAGATATGAGGTACAATTTAGGATTTTGATTCCCTCAAATCTAAGGAGTTAATTGTAGGAAATTGAGAGAGAGATTTGCTATAGATTTTTCCTAGATTTCCCTTGATTTTATAAGTTCTATTAAGATTTGATTGGATTGGATTTTATTAGATATGATTAGGATAAGATTGGATTGGATTGGATTCTATTAGATATTATATAGATTTTGCTAGATATTGTTAGATTTTATAGGATTATATAAGATTATGGTCAAGAATTGATTTGATTTTCTAGGATTTTATAAGATTATGGTCAAGATTTGATATGATCTAGGTTCTTCCTTCACTAGTATAGTCAGCGGAATCATGGCTCAAGTGTGCGTGAGTGGGCATGAGAACCCGGTAGGTCTTGAGAGAATGGTCGACGAAATCATGGTTCGGGTGTGCGTGTGTGGCCTAGGAGCCCAGTAGGTCCTGAAAGGATGGTCAGCGGAACTAGTGTCGTGTGTGCGTTATGAAATGGAAAGTGATTAAAGACTGAGAGCCCGGTAGGTCCTGAAAGAGACGGTCAGCGGAATCAGTGCTTTTGGGTGGCAAAATCTGAACTTAGCCTGGGAGCCCAGTAGATCCTAAAAGATGGTCAGCGGAACCAGTGCTCGAGAAAATAAAATGGAAAGTGGAATCGATTCTTGAAAAATGATGACACAGTTTACGATACGCTACGATAACTCTGAAAGACACCTACACCTTTGATTATTTTTGTGATGCTCAATTTTGTTTTTGATAAATTGTTATATGTTAATTTTGTTAGTGTATGGGACATAGGGATAAGAGTTAGCTATTGGGCTTAATTGCTCACGGTATTACTTTTGTGACCCTGGCATCTTATGCCAGAGTTTAGAGACGAACAGGGGGAATTTTATAATTTGGAAGAGTTTGGTATTGAGTAGAATAATGCAGAAGAAGACGGACGTCCAGAGGAGTAGAAGTTACCCTAGTACCCCTTCCTTATCTATTTAAATAAATGTAACACGAATTTGAGAATAATTTGGCTTATAATGACTTTATGTTTCTTTCTATTTAATAAATGTGAAAATTTATTAAATTAACGTTTCCAAAAATCGGGGCGTTACAGCGAGAATTCATGAAGGGGGTTTCCGTGAAAAATGGGTAAACGTTAAGGGGTGTCTAGGTAAATAACCCTATATATATATATATATATATATATATACATATACAGTCCGGTTCCTATCAACACCTCTTCCCGTTCGCACCCATCCACACCTCCTCTTTTCCGATCGAATTTTGATGATCCGAGCCGCTCAATATGTTTAGAACGTGATTTTAAGGGTACCCGTGAGAAATCGACCAAAAAAAACACCGGAAAGGGCTTGATTTGAGTAGTTTTTTATTGAACCGTTCAATAAAATACAAACAAAAACTGTTCAGATGAAGCCCTTTCCAATCATTTTTTTTGCCGATTTCTTGCAGGTACCCTTAAATCACGTTCTGATCACATTAAGCGACTCAGATCATCAAAATTTGATCGGAAAAGGGGAGGTGCGGACGGGAAGGGTTGTGGACTTGATTCGGACTGATTTATATATATATATATATATCATAGTGGAAAGAGTAAGGAAGGTAATTCACACACTAGGAGGATGGAAATATAAGCATGAAAAGTGAGTGCGATGAAAACTAACGTTGCCCACAAAAGGTTTAAATACTTCTAAATAAAATCCTCACAATATTATACATAATACCCCCAAAAGGTTTTCAATGCTCATTTCACTGAACCACAACTAGTTCAACTATTACAATCAAGATACCAATGGCCCTTTAGTTCACAAGTCCGAGATAAGAAAAGAGAGTATTAAGTATTTTACAATAATCCATTTTCAAGGAAACCTAATTAAGAATAGTCATTATATCCTCAAAATATGATGAACAAAGATGCCAAGTAATTCTTCAATGTTCGCTTTCAAAAGTTTGTCCACACATGCATGTCAAGCATTTGATGCTATAGCCTCTAGTTCATACCTGAAAAATGAAGGGTTGAGCTACACTAGCCTAGTAAAAGTTTGCGCTGACATCAACAGGTCTGTTTTTCTTTTCTATGTTATTCATTGGGACCTCCGTCCTCAATCGTTTGGTGAATGAGAAGTTATCTACCTTTCTTACCTTCAGAATAAAGAAAAAAAAAGGGAAATAGTGAATCAAGATCTAGATGGATGAGACAAAAAGTGAGTAGCAATACTCCAAGTACTTCCAACAACATGACTTCGAGGAACTTACATGCACACAAGTCAACCCTTCTAATCACAATGTCTAATCAATGGTATTGTCAAACTTAACCCTTTCTATTCATTTTCAATTCCAATTCCACATCATTATCATCATCATATGATGGGTGGCCAAGCATTCGAGACCTCACACTACCCTTTACCGAGCATTCAGAACCTCGCTCTATCCCCTGTTGAGAATTTGGGACCTCGCAATATCCCCTACCGAGCATTCAGGACCTCGCAATCTGCCATGGCACGATACGTAATCTCATCATTCATTGAGTAACCCTGTTTTCATTTCATAAGATAATTCTCCTTTATACTGCCATGTTCTTTACATATTTCAGTCATATACCCATTTCTAATTTTTTGCACATCACATTTTTCATAATTGTCATAATTCCGTAATATGTGTTCATGTGTCCCATTTCGATAGACATTGCTTACAACAAGTCCTTAACTTTCATTTTAATGATAATTAATTCCTTCGTGGCCCAAAATGATATTTTATGTGTTCAACGTCTAACAATGTCCATAAAGTCTTAAATAAGTATTAAATAACCCAATATGATGACCCATGATCTTAGAATAAGAAAATTAGAAGTTTAACGAAAATCTGCAGGTGGTACCGATACCAAGAAAAAGGTGGTACTGGTAGCAAAAGATAAAAATTTAGTTCTGGACAAGTGGTACTGGTAGGAGGAAAATGGTGGTACTAGTAGCGAAAAGCTAGATTTCAATTCTGCTCAATTGGTACCAGTTGCACCAAAATGGTGGTACGGGTAGGGATTTAGAAAATTTCTGCGAAAAGTGCAGATTTCAAGAGACAAACCCAAGCTCAAAAATACTGATCAAATACACAATTGTGACATTAAAGCTACTCATAAACACATAAAAGAAGTGAGATCTCCCTACTTGAAGGATTGAAAGCACAAACTCGAGTTCAAGTAAGCCCTAGACCTTTCAAGTCGAATCCACCCAAAATACACCGCCTCCAAGCTATATTTGTGGGCTACCATGCCTGAGGCTAAGCCCCCGCTAGTTGAGAGGTTTTGATTATTGAAAATGAGAGTCGCCACCTGGGTTTTACAAAATAGTTTGCCACCCGAGAAACCTTGAGCTTGAAAATGATGTTTGAGCTTGATTTTGAGTTTGAAAAGAAACCCGAGATTTTGAGCTTGGGAGCTAGGTTACAAAAAGGGAAGACTTTTGTTTGGCACCCTTCTCGCCCGATGCGAAGATCGGTCTCTACTAAATGCTTGTGGGATTTTGAGAAATGTTTATATTCTTAACTTTAAAACACGTAACATGTGGCATGTGCTGAGTGTACAATATAATATGAAGTAAACATAGAGCAAGATAATAGCATGTAAGGAGTACAGAATGCTGATAATCTGGAAAATGCAGATAGAAGACCAGCACTGGGGTTGTGATGCTTAGCATTGGGCTCTTGTTTAGAGAACAGTTTCGAAAATATTTCTAGACTATCCAAACAGTGGACTAATTAGTATGTATGCATGAATTATAATTTTTTAGAGTTTTGAGATGCATTATTAAAGTAAAACAGTAAGGAACATTATTGAAAATGAATGATTAAAAGCTAGAAACAACTAGTAGAACCCCTAAACTCCACATATATTGAGATGATCAGCAAGTCCAAGAGCTAGAGCCCAACGCTGGGAATGGAAGCATTGTACACACATTGGTTACATTTTTGCAACCAAGGCCTGTGGGTACACTAGCTAGTATGTAGCACTGCCTTATGCCCCAAGGCTTCCTCAGAATACCAGAAATTGAAAATACAGTATTTTTTTTACCTTGTTGAGACTTGATCAAGGCCTTGGAAGCTTAGATTAAATGATTTGAAGGTTGGTTTGAGTTGAAAGATGGATGGAAGAAATTTTTAGAGTGGAGTGTTAGAGCAATAGGAATTTTTGGAGTTGAAATGGGATTTTTCTCTCAAATTGCAAGATATTTTAGAATTTTCCTCAAGTATATGAAGAATATTCCAACATATGAGTTGCAAGGATTCTTGAGAGAGATTGAAGAATTCAAAACTATGTCAACATGCCTCAAAACACTTGTAATTATAGAGAAAAATGGAGGAGGAGCGTTTATGCTTGCCTAACTTTTAATGTGAGCCGGCTACATGCTTAGTAGGGTAATGATGAGATTCTAGTAGCAGTCAGAATCTGTTAGAACTGGAGTTGATTCCTAGTGCTGGGCTTGCAACGAGGTCCTTTCCAGTGTCTAAGAGAGGAACACCAGCACTGGAGAGGGACCTCAGCGCTTGGGTTGGTCCAGTCTGCAGGCCAAACTTCGCTCGGCTGTTTTGGGCACTACCGAACTCCATTTTGTGTGCGGTTTGAAGCGTTGGAATGCTTGTGAAGTCTAATTTCTAACCCAATTAGTTTGAATCAAAAATATTTTGTACATGAAAATATGTGACGATTATACCCTCAATGGGTCAGAAATTGAATCATTTCGGTAAAATCTTCGCATCACCCTCATTTCAAATTTGTTTGAGGCTTATTATATATCAAAAAAGGGTTTTGAAAGTACTAAATGATGGTTGCATCAAAGAGCATTGATCAAGCATCTTGGTATGTTTTCTGGCTTATTTCATCATTGGAAATCTAAAGTGGTTCGAAGAGTCCTAAATTGTGGTGTCTACAATATCCACATGATCAACGGGTCTAGAACACTTGAATACAACGAGTACGCAATGGATCTTTATAGGTTCGAGGTATTAAGAGTGATCCTAGGCGAGAAAGTGTATGTGAGAGAGTGAGAGAGTGAGAGAGAGAGAGAGAGAGGTACGGGAGAGAGAGCAGAAAGAGTGGCGTGAGAGAGGTAAGGAGGAAAGGGAAAAAGTAAAATTTTCCCTCATATTTTGGTCTTATATAGCCCATACAACACTAGGCACCCCTTAACTTCACAAACACCACATTATTTCCCACAAAACTCACAATTCTTTACACTTTAAACCCCCAAACACATCATCCACATCATATTCCACCTTTTCACAACTCAAGTACACATTAACCATTAAAGTTTAAAAAAAAAATTAATGTGGGTCTCTATAGTGTATTTGGTGCATGTTTTATTCCAGAAAAAGGAAAGGCATTACAACTGGGGTTCGGCATCTTGTGGGGTTTGCGGCGTTGGTGGGTAGTTAGTTTTCCGTTGCCTTATGGTGGTTGGTGCATGGCCAGGTTGGAAGTCTTGGGGGTGACAGGTTTCTGCTCATGGTGATAAAACAACTATTTTTCTCGTGCTGTCAATTTGTTTAGTGTAACATTGTTAGGGTTAGATTTTGGTTCATGGGTGGGCTTGGCTCTTTTGGGCTTTTTCATTTTGTTATTGTTGGGCTTTTGCCCTTTGAATGTTATGGGTTTTGTCTCAGATTATTTTTCATGCAATCTTTAGTTGAATTCCCATCCCATATGTTTGGCTCTTTCACATTACAATAGCCTGAATTTTGAAGTGAGAATATCAACTATACATTAAAAATACGTAAATTCTTCTTTAAAGAGTAATCTCGTCTAATGATAATGTGAATATGATTTAAAAAAAAAAAAGGAGTACAAATTGCTTCTTTGTTTAAAAAATATGTAATTATATACTTGCTTCACTGGTTAAATAATTACTATCTATTTGAAAATTTAAAGGTATTTGATAAGGACCTAATAATGCATATTCTTGGTGCTTAAGTCCTTATTTTATCGTTTTATGTTTGGTTAATTTAGTTTTTTGATTAATATTGCACGTAAGGTATGTTATTTTCATTTTGTAGGAAAACCACTTAATAAAGGAGGTTTTAAGGCTTAAAGCGCGCTGGAGGCATCCAAGACTTAAAGATGATCAAGAATGGAGTCACCGTGTCACGACCTCGAGTTTCAACATAAATAAATATTACATTTTTAATAAAGGAACCTCACGAATCGTACATATTACCCAAAAGGATTTCCCACCTGTTTAATTTACAAACAAGTCCCCCTGTTTAAAGAAATACAACATTGGCACCTCGGCCCAAATCAACTGAAATACAAATACAACATGTTCAGAATACTACAAACTTTAGTCAAAAGATAATTCAAGAGTTAATTAGTTACAAAACCATCTTTGGTCAAAAGAAAATCTATTACAAAGATGAATAAGTAACTAAATAAAATTTAGTTTCCAAAAGTCTTCACGTACAAGCATACCGTCGTATGCAGCCTACTGTCCAACATTTGAACTTAAAAAGAAGGATTTTGTTGAGCTACACTAACCCAGTCGAAAAATCTTTACCAAACTTATATACAAATACAACGATAGGTGCGAACAAGAGAGAATATGGAAATACAGCTAGATAGACAATATCAATCAATTTGTAAATGAGCCCTTATCGAAATTGAATGCATAAGCTATATGACACAATCCCCTCAAACAATCCCAACTCGACTCGTTACCCAAAACGTCACCATCGGTATTTTCACCACTTGCGTTACCGGATAACACCATAAGGATTACCGTGTTACCACCACTTACGTCACGGTGATCCCTAACGACTTGGGTTACCGTATTGCCACCACTTGCGTTACGAAACCCTCTAAGTCTCCGTATTACCACCACTTGCGTTACGGGACTTCCTAGACCAACCTTCAACCCAAAATCAACTATTTCTCATGCAACACGCAAACTAAGACTCCCCCATGAACACATTCTTAGATAGAACATCCTACACTATACCAACGTCATCACAAATGCACCGCAAACGATTGAAAATACCAACAATATATATATATATATATAATGCACATTAACAACGTTTAACTAAGTCAAATCTTATTCGAGTCTTACTAACGGAAGTTCCACGGATCTAAGAATACATCGAGCCATCATAGAAAGTCAATTAGACAAGCTTGAGATAGTTTAGGAGGTGTCCAAAGGGGTCTAGAAGTGATTGGGGATCAAAACAATCAACGGAGAAGCAAAATGTGCAAAACTGGAGTTAAGCTCCTGGTATTGATACGCATGAAATCCGTATCAATACTATACTCTTTGACCAAAAAGATAAGCTTATGGTATCGATACGACCCTTAATCCGTATCAATACCACAAGGCTTCGGGTAGCGATTTCAGCAGATTTTCAGACATGCTCTACAACCAAAATCTGACAATTAAGGGCACGATTCTACACCAAATCAATGTATAAACATATAAAAGAGGTGAAGAAGTCCCTACTCGCAACAATGGCCGAGATTCAAGCGATTGGAACAAGCCCTAGCTTTTTGAACTCCGAAACTTCGATTTCAACTCAACCCAAGGATCTCCGAGCTCAAGAACGTGATTGCAAGGCCGGAGGGAAGTTGTTTCTTGAAGATTTTGGGAGATGGAGTGGAGTTTTGAGTTAGAAGAGAGGAGAAAGAAAGATAGCCGGTGGATAGAGAGAGAGAGAGAGAGAGAGAGAGAGAGAGAGAGAGTTGGGAGATAAGAATTTGATCTCCTACATCTAACACACACCCCTTATCTACCCACATATCTTTAAATCACACCAACACACCCTCAACTCTCTATTCTTTCACTCTAGCCCTCAATTCAAAATATCCACCAATTAATCCATATTTTCTCAATTAGGCATTTAATAACTAATTTCAATGATTAAATAAATTACGGATCTCTACACATTGGGGGCCCAAGAATGAAGAGTCGAGACCCGATGAGTCCAAGACCTTTGGAAGCCAAGCTAGAGGCCGTAATCTGAAGATTTGAAGGCGGTATCGATACCCGATTGAAAAGTGGAATCCCATGGGCCAATTGCAAATGGGTATCGATACAGTGTTCTATTGTATCGATACCGAAATGCTTCGCCGGCCTAGTAGATTCTACTCAAAGCTGTTCGATATCCAAACAAGAAACCCTTGTATCGATACCGAAGGCCTTCGTGGTGAATTTTTATGGCATTTTCGAGATATTTCATGCGCGAATGTGGGTTTGTACAAATACCCCATTACGTCACAATATGTAGATGCATCACTTTTTATATCTAGAATAGGATTTTCATTTCTTGTTGCTTAGTCTTGCTTTGTTCTTCATTGTTCTTAGTTAATTCTACACTTTTCTACCTTAGTTATTTTTAATCTTCATTAAAGTTGTAGCTGCTCTCTTGATCTATCTAAATCTCTAGTTTATTTTGAATTCCGTCATGTTTTAAATATTTCGCTTTGTTGATTCAATTCCTAGCATGATGTAGGGGGATGAAAACAATTGGTACTTAGAACAACACTAGATTGCAACGACTTACTCGTGCCTCTTCACTGGAACCCTAGTTTGTCATCGGAACCCTAATCTGCAAAACAAACAAGGGGTGAGCGCACCTTTGGTTCTCGTAGCAAAGGACCTCTGATGCCAAAATTAGTATCACATACTAGCCAAAAGACCCTAATTATCAGTAGGAGAACAATATGAGTGCAACATATTGCGTACCTTTTACCTCTCGGTTTACCTCATATTTGTAGATTCATAGATGCTTGCCGCCCAAGCATCCCTATTGCCCTAGGATTCCTATCTCGTATAGAAAATCCAAGATATCTTGGATTCTCGTTCCCTTATCAGTTCATTAGTTTAGTCCTTTTAGGTCTGTTTTTCATAACTGGCCGAACATCCCATTCCCATTGGGTGTCTTTGCCAGATCCTACATTCTCGGGATCTCATTCCTAAACAGAATACCATTACTTCTGGACCCTTCCAGAGTGTTCCTTGCACCTGAGGTGGTTTTCCCCCGTTTTCTACTCCTGTTCAGCCTTCTCGTTGCCGAACAGGCTACTTGGACCAATGACATCACGTGTCACTAGTTCTTTATCTAACCCTTGGACCAATAATATCTCATGTTCACTAGTCCAAGCCCCTGCACAGTCTTCCTGGACTAGTGACCCCCTATGTCACTGGTTCATATCGCTGACCACCATATTGCATGGCAATTGTCCCTATCATATCCACACCATGGTCCCACGTACCACGTGTTCAGGCCTTACTTGGGCTTTGTTCGGGAATGCCTCCCTTCAATTGCTCCCCAGCTGTACTCTTTATTTTTATTCAAATGACGAGCAAAGCTCCCAAGCACAAAGCAAATTCATTTTGCTTCTGCACCTTATTTCACGTATTTGGTGCAACACTCATCATTAGTCCAAGCTAAACGTCTCTTTGTTTGGGCTGGACAAGTTTTTCCTGCACTTGTTTTTATAGGTGGAGTGCCTCGTTCTGCCCACATTAAATGCGAATGGACATCTTTATGGAACAGGATGCCCAAACAGCCTCTGAAGTGATGTTTCACATATGCCACCCCATTCATTAGGTTATATGTGGGATTTCGTCCCATTTTGAAACCCCTGTCTCTCTTTAAACTCCCTCTGTAGAAAGACAACTCGTGCACACCCGCCATTGGAGCCCTATTCACCTTCTCAAGGTCTCCTCTTTTTTGCATTAGGAACTCCGGTCTCTAATCCGCAAGTCATCGTTCTCTATTCTCCCTCATTGTCTTCAATTTAGGGTTTCTCTCTCGCTTAGGGTTTCTTCGACACCCGATTTCTCATCTGTAAAACACACCTTCCAGCGATGGGAAGGGTCGGGCGGCACTGCAACACGCCCCAAACGATGGCCCAATTCAGATCTCGTTACGAGATCCTTGATAATGTGGCCACTACACTCGCTTCTGAGGACACTATTCGAGAGTGTCCGGATAATGATATCCTTCATATCCCAGTCGTGGCCATCGTAGAAGGTGGCATTAGATTTCCTGTGGCCCTTTTACTCCGCCAGGTTTTAGCCCACTACAAGCTTTTCTCCTATGCAAGCCTCTGCTAATTCCACGTACTTATGGGCATACATGCCATAAATCAAATGTTAGGCACATCTTTAAGGTTGCACGATATCCACCATTTGTATAGTATTTCTAGGACTAAAGATGCCCTCACCTACTACCTGAAAAGTAGGGATTCGAGGAAGAAACTCGTGCTTGAACTTCCTGATTCCGCCCGAGGAGACGATGACAATTTCCTCATCGTCACAGGGAACTTCGAGCCCACAGATGAGGATGGCAGGTGATAGGCTTCCACGCGCCTCACCGATTTGGCTCTCCAAGTGAGTTCTTTCTTCTTCGTAGAACTACTTGCCTAGCAATTTTTCATACCACACCTCTAATTACCTACTTATTGACTGTTAACTTTATGTTTTGCAGCCACAAATGTCAATCAAGGGCACGTCATCATCGCCTCGCAAGTCCATGTAGCGGATATTCGTCGTGTGCTTGCTGTTAACGGACAGGGCACTTACCTTGCTGGCCGAGCAAGAGCAGCCCAAGCGCTTCTGAGCTACAGGGCGTCTTACGGGGGGTTCATTGACCAGCGAACCCGTGCACCTGATAACCCATCACTCATTGGCCCTTCGAGCTCAAACCCCGAACAGGAAGGAGAAAGGTGTTCTCAAAGCCCTCCAATTCCTGACGATCCTATTCTTCTTGCCGAGGAAACATCTACTTCCACATCCAATGGCTATACTTCGTCTCCTCCACCTTTAACTCAAGAGATGAACCAACCAATCAACCTTGGTAGCCTTCTAACCATTCTCGGCGCTGGTCAGGGTCGTGGCATTTCTCGAAGCCACAGTAGTTCCCAGGGCCATGGTCATCGGGCCCACACTCAAACTGAAGCACCTTCAGGGTTTTCACCAAGTGAGGTGGCTGACGCTCATCGTGACAAACGTCAACGCGTTGATCCACCTTCAATCAGTATTGCTGCCCTTGATGAAACCCTTACAACCCGCAAGTCCACGGCCTCGATTCCAGCCTGGGCTCCCCGTCTATCTAATGGAAATTGTCCCGTAAGCATACAGGACAATGCTGATTCCGAGGACACTGCACTGGCTTTGTCTTAGGCTTTCTTACTTCCTAGAGATATGAAAAGGGAGGTGCAAAACTCTCCTGACAAACTTCTCATCTCCTTCATGGTTCATAGTGTTAAGGTTTGCTCCTCTAACCTTCTGTACCTGTATTTTGTCGCACTTTGTATTTACTAAGTTCTGTATGCTATGTCTAGTTTGTACAAAAATGGTGGCAATGACCCAAAGGCTTGTCCAGGTGGAACCTCAGCGCGCCTGTAACGCCCCTAAATTTTAGGTACGTTAAAAAGGAAATTTATTACAGAAATATTGAGTCACTGCTCATTATTACAAAACGGCTCACATAGGAGCATTTAAAGTTCAAACGATAACAAAAGGAAACTAGGAAATCCTAGTCTACGGCTCCTCTTGCTCCTCCAGCCTAGCGAGTTCCTCGGCTCCGTACGCCTCCAAAGTGAAAAGGTCGCCCTGTTCATCTATCAATTCTGACATATTATATCGGCGTCGCCACCCATATAATATGCCAGGGTCACCACAAAGGCAACACCATGAGCTACGAGGGCTCAATAGTAAATCCTACCATACTAACATCGATTTCCACATGATAAGTATACACGCAGGGATAAAAGACAATAAGCTAACATGTTTGACATTCGCTTGTAACTACCGTTGGCGTTTGACTCATCGTTAACCTTTTCATTGTTACACTTTTACCAAAAACACCTTTTAACTCACCCAACCTCGATTCCGCCGTTCCGGGCTCTCGAGTATCCTCACAATGGTTCCGCCGCACCGGGTTCCCATTGGCACACAAGCATTGGTTCCGTAACGCGGATACCAAGCCAAACACACCCAACCTCGATTCCGCCGTTCCGGATTCTCGAGTATCCTCACAATGGTTCCGCCGCACCGGGTTCCCATTGGCACACACACACACATACGTAATACTCTTGAAATAGTCATTACGTAGTTTCGAAGATATTTTCCAACCGGGAAAACACAATAACCTTTTTAAACACACCCTAGGTGCCATATGTCTACTTTCTTGGTTTTCGTGTCACGTATGCATGTGAGACTCCGCGTGTGAGACTTTTTACAACCAACAAACATTATTCCAACTTTGAATTAGTATAATAACAACATCTAAACCACGTAGCATGCTTGAATACCAAAAAATAACATAAACATGCATTTTTACTTTTTAAACAACAAACAAAGTCACTTTTGAAGCAAGATCACATTTTCTTTACAAAATCAAGTAGGCTTTTGAAACTAGTTACGATTACTACCAATGACGATAAAATAGCTAGAATTAACTACATATAGATAGAATTCACTACCGTTCTTCTTGGCGGTGGCTTCGGTCGTCGGGGTGATTCCGGCAGCGTAACGGCGCTCCGTTTGCTTCGAAAGGAAAAGTTTTGGGAACTTTTCCTAGAAACAACCTAACTAACTACTACTACTCTACTATGGGAGCCGTCGGGTGGTTTTGGAAGTGGCTCGGGGGTTTCACTCAAGAATTTCACACAAACAAGGAAACTTTGAACTAAAACAAGAGAACTTGGAATTTCTAGAGAGAAGGAGGAGCAATTGCTTTGAGGTGTGAGATTTCAAGTGAGTGAGGCTCTCTATTTATAGGCCAAGGGCTCCCTCTCTCTCCTCCAAGGCCGGCCCCCTCTCTCTCTCTTCTTCCCCAATTTTAAATCAAAAACAAATCCAACTTTGAAGCATGAATCAAGGAAAAATCTTAGGCTTGCATGGCTAGGTTAGTACTAGGTTGGATTCTTGAATCAAAATGGAAGGATGAGATGAGATTGGTACACAATCCAAGGGTTAGGAAAATTCCAATTAAAATGGAAATATCCAAGGAAAATCAAAGAGAAATCCTAGCTTGTAAGGCTATGGTGTACCTTGGAGAGATTTGCATCCAATTGGAGGGTTGAGATGAGAATTGTACACCATCCAAGGGTTAGGAAGCTTGCTAGGTGAATATATGGGAGTACAAAGTGTAAGGATTTGAAATGGGAAGACAATATATGCAAGGATTTGAAGTACACATCACCAATCAACCAAGGCCAAACCAAATCTTCCATCTCTCTCCTTTCTCTCTCTCCTCTCTCCCTTCTCTCTCTCTCTCGGCCTCTCTCTCTCTCTCTCTCTCTCTCGGGTTCTCTCTCTCTCTCTCTCTCTCTCTCTCTCTCTTGCAAGGTTATATGTATATATATGCATGTATATATGTCATGCAATGTAAGAAAAATCCCAATAAACAATTAGTTTCAAGGGTACTTTGAAATCTAAGGAGAATAAGGCTAGGATTCACTCCTACCAACTAATTAAATACTAGGGTACAATAGGCAATAGAATACTCCTCCTATGTACAATACATATATACACATATATATGTATATATAAAAGTAGTAAAAATCCCATTAAACAAATATTAAAGGGTACTTTGGTCACTATTTACTTTTGATTAAAGTAATAGTACTTTTCCCCAAATTAAGGAAAGTAATTAATTAGATGATCTAATGGTACTTAGGAAGATTAACCTCATTATCCAATGGACAAATCTTCCCCTAACATCTATTATCCAATGGATAATAGTTATTAGGCCAAAGAAAATAATAAAGTAATTTAAAAGTACCATAAAGTAAGATTACTCTTTAATATAAACAATTGGGATTCTATTACCCAATGGATAATAATCCCCCTAACCATTATTGTCCAATGGTCAAAGAAATAATCCAAATTGATTAAAAGAAAATGAATATCAAAATATAAAGTCTAGGGTCCAAAAGGTTCAAAAGTTCCAACGAGGGGCAAAACGGTCATTTTGCCAAAGCTAGGGAACTTTTCGGTTTAGTTACTCTAACAAGATAGTTAGATGCTAACTAGGCTTGCTAAGTAGGACTAAAGCGAAAGAATTGAAACTTCAGGGACCAAAGTGCAATTATGGCAAAACTCAAGAATTTACGCAATTCAAGCAATTAAAATAAATAACTCGAATAAATAAAATAACTTTTATTCCTTGAAATTCAGAGTTATTACAGCGCCAAGTTGGCCAGCGACAATGCCAAAATGGAATGCTTAATTTCTCGT
>BPLS01000451.1:294736-312522 GCA_019656275.1 Rhododendron kiyosumense
CTTAAGAGAGAGAGAAATCAACCCCGAGGACTTGCAGATGAGCTAAAAAGCAAACTAGACAGAGCTAAAGATAGCCTGAACTAGACCCTCATGGAACTAGAAGCAAGTAAGAATGAAGCCAAGGCTTCATATCAGCAGGGGTACAACGAAGGTATCAATGTAGCTACTAAAAGCTACAAGACCCAGATGCCTGCTATCCAGGACGAGATGTAGGCTGCTTCTTGGACAGCATGCCTCAGGAAGTCAGGTACGGCTGAATCATCCCCTCTGTGGATTGAAAACAACCTCCCGAGTACCATGGTAGCGTTGGCCGAGGAAGAAGTTCTGGAGGAAGAGGACAGCCTGGATAGGGAGTTGAACGTACAAATCTCCAAGCAACCTACTGCTGATGTTGATGAAACCGATGAAATGACCAACCCTGGCCAAAAGGAAATAAGTGGTGGTCCTGCTGAAGGTAGCACGGTTGTGGAGGACACACCTGTTCAAGTTTCTCCTCCTGCCATCCAAGACCTTACCACTGAAGAGTAAGTATAATTTCATCCTTTAAGAACAATCCTTAATTGTTTAGAACAATTTGTTGGCCCTGCGTGGCCTTAGAGTTTGCCCTGTGTGGCATTTTGTATTTTTTGTTTTTAAAACAAGGTTAACATAGGTATTTGGCCCTTCGTGGCACAATTTCTGTTTGCTTACTAAATTCTGTCATATTTGCATGTTTCTCGTATGTGTTTAAGTATTTCGTACGTTAACTCATTCGTTGCACGTTCTTGTGTGATGTCCAAGTTTGTTCATACTTGGATCAATTCCTAAGTATGCTCGTACTTAGTCTATTTATATGCCTCCTAAGTGTATTCGTACTTGGAGGTTTTGCCTTTAAGTTTCCCATACTTAGTTAAGTGCCTAGATGTATTCATATGTGTGGCAAAATTGTGCATGTTCTTGTATGCATTCCAAGTGCTTTGTACTTGGAAAACTCCTAAGTGTATTCGTACTTAGGGTATATTTGTAAGTTCCTCATACTTAGATAAGTTTGCATGTTCACATATGCTCCTCAAGTGTCACATACTTGGACAAATGCCCACTGAGTTTATTCATAATTAAGAAAAAATACTCAAGTAATCGTACTTGGTTTATTGCATGTCTTCGTATGCACCCAAATGTTTTCAAACTTGGTTAAGTTTATAAGATTTTTCGTACTTAGACGAGTGCCCAAATGTATTCATATTTGGCAGAATTTGTGCATGTTCACGTATGCATTCCAGGTTTATTCATACCTGTACAAATAACCAAGTATATTCATACCCTCAAATTTTTTGAATTTGCTCGTAATTTGCACTGTACTACACCCCTCTGCTCCCCAATATGAAGGAAGAAAAGACGGTGTACAACTTTCTAGCTCCGTATTCAATCATAGGAGTGGAGTGAAAATTCGTCGCTATAAAAGACCATAAAATTTGAAAAGACTCATAATCAAATTTCTTATTCACAATTTGATAACTCGAGGGGGCGTTATTCGTACCCCTTGCAACTAACAAAGATTAAAAAACAAGGGAATTTGATTCGTAATTCCAACACAATCACAATGTGCATCCTAAAACAAAATGTAAAATAAACTAAAGTCTTTCAAACAAAAAACTTCCTCAAATTATGGACATTCCAAGGCCTTGGCACCGGGTTCCCGTCTAGGTCTACCAATCTATAAGCCCCAATGCCCACGATGTCAGTAATTCAATACGGGACTTCCCAATTGGCCCCCAATTTGCCCTCATTGGCCATCTTAGTATTGCCGAGCACTTTACGAAGCACAAGGTCTCCAATGCCAAATTATCGTGGGTGGACATGTTTGTTGTAGCTTTTCATCAGCTGCTCCTGATACGAGGCCAAATGAACCAGAGCCCTCTCTCTCTCTGTTCCTTGGCCAGATCCAATTCGATCTCCAGGGCTCTGTCATTGTCTCCACTTTCAACCAAAATGGTCTTGTTGGTTGGCAAACCCACCTCCAATGGAATAACAGTCTCTGTTCCATATGCTAATGAATAGGGGGTCTCTCCCGTGGACCTCTTTGGAGTTATTCGTTGTGCACACAAGACCAATGGCAATTTGTCGTGCCACTTCCCCTTTGCTTTGTCCAACCTCTTCTTGATCCCATCAAGTAGAGTTTTGTTGGACGCTTTTACCTGCCCATTACTCTGAGGGTAGGCTGGGGTTGGGTAGTAGTTCCTTATTCTGTACTGAGCATAGAATGCTTTGAACTTTTTCTAAAATTGGGACCCATTATCCATAATCAACGAATAAAGGACCCCAAATCGAGTAATGATGCTTTTCCACACGAACCTTTCTATCGTAGGTTCAGTGATTTTAGCCAATGGTTCTACTTCAATCCACTTAGTGAAATAATCCGTTCCTACCAACAGAAATTTCCTATTCCCAGTTACCTTGTGGAGTGGACCCACGATGTCCATTCCCCATTGTGCGAATGGCCAAGGACTTGTCAACGGCACTAGATCCTCGGCTGGTGTTCGGATCATTGGTGAGAATTTCTGGCACTTCTCACAAATCTTTACATACACCTTTGCATCCTCCTGCATGTGCAGCCAACAGTAACCCTGGGTTATTGCTCGGTGGGCACTGGACCTGCCCCCAGCATGGCTTCCACATGTTCCCTTGTGAATCTTATGGAGAAACTTTTGTACCATCTCGGGGTGCACACAAAGTAAGAATGTTCTAGTGAAGGACTTTCTGTACAACTTTCCTTCAGGTGACAGCCAAAATCGTGCAGATTTTGTCTTTCTCTTGTAAGCCTCCTGTCACAACCCAAACCCGTGGTTAAAGGTCTAATGACCGGCCAGTGAGTTTACGTCACCCTAGGCCTATCCTAATAAGATAAGTTTAGGGAATTTATAAAATCCTCTAATTAAAATAGTTTTCCTTAAGAAATTCAATAAACTGCAAAAGCACAATTTCAATAGTTCCAACATATTCCAGAGTTCTACGTGTAAAGATAAAAATAATTGCTTAACAATACCTATAAATAATCATAGCATAACCTGACTAGAACAAGCCGACTACCAAAATTCGTATATCTTCAAATCAAGTCCTCACAGCTCTATACTCACATTAGAACAGTACTCCTATATACACATAGGAACTGATCACCAAAAGACTTCGGCTCGAGAGGAAAGCCAAGTCCAGCTATTGCTGCTAACCTGAAAAGTATGATTTTTGAAAAACTCCATAAGCTAAAGCTCGTGTGAAACATGGCATATCCAGTAGACACATTAAATCATGGATACAACTAACATCTTATAAAAAGTGTAGTCATACTCTTCAGTTCCAAACATATAAAATATACTTCCTTTCAAAGATATTCAAATCTCAAGTCCATAATAAAATGAGTTCAAGTTTTTCAATAGACTTACGCTAAAAGCAATAATTCTCAGTCATCAGTCCATCAGTTCATTCACAGAATGAAATCCAACTTTTCAGGATAAAGTAGAAAACCATCATGATATTCACAATATCACATTTCATAATACTCGTCGATTTCGCACATCTTTCATGAACAAGTTTCCACCAGAATCTAGAGGAGCGACCTCTAAAGTATAAAAGGAATGACGTCAAACCATCAAGATACCTGGTTAATATCCCCCAACCTTATAACTCCAAATCCACTTTATCTGTTTAAAGTCCTCAAGCACAGACACTTGTTCAGATATATCGACAGGAAAAATATACATTTCATCAAATCGTTTAGCAAGTTAATCAATATCCATGATTCTATAGAAAACATTTCTAAAATATTTCAACAATGAAATATTTAAACAACACATGTAAACAAGATACGCATGTTTCACCTTGATCCTGAAGATGCGGCTAATCTCTACTCGAGTCTTCGCGTATTTCATACTAACGATCACATAGACCTAATGAGAATATCATAAACGTCCAAGTATGAGTACAATTAATGTACTAAATCCGAATAATCCAATTCTAGTCATCTAAGTCATGGCTTAGAGCCGATCTGTTACTAGGGGTAAAACGGTCATTTTACGTTCCAGGGTCAATCTATCCAAGCACTATGAACTCAAATCTCTCATCTTATCGAATCTGATCCAAAAATTTTAAATTATTCAAAACTCAAGTATAAAACTCAGTTTTAAAACATTTATGACTAAAAAGGTCATTTTAGCACACATCAAATCCCAGGGGCAAAATAGTCATTTTAAATCTCTTAACTACAAAGTGTAAAATTTAAGTACCCTAATTATTCAAAAATTACAATCCTGTAATTTTTACAAAAATCAATAAGATTTTATACAAAGTTCATTTTTAGTGTAGAAACACAACACAATGGATTGGAGGTTCAATAACCTCTAATTGTAGAATGGTAAACACAATTCCACCTTAAGATCACATGAAATTTTTGGGTAAAAACTTAGTTTTGTCAAAAACTCTCAAAAACTTATGCATGCATGGTATTTTAAGAAATAAAAACAATACTTTGTTCATTTACTAAAATCTGTCACACTTTCTTTGAAAAATCATAACTTATTCATGTATGGTCCAAAAATACTAAAACCAGTGCCCAAACTTGCGTAACATCCATGTGTATCTACTGTAAAAATTGAAAGATTAGTTATCAACTAAATATTCTCCAAATTTCAAAAGAACAAGCTGTTCTACAGAAAAACAGGGCAGCTAAACATGTTTTGGTAGAAAATTCATAACTAATTCATTTCAACTCCAAAAATGTTGAAACCAACACTCAAAGTTTCAAAACGTAAATTTTTATTCTCATTAAAAATATCAGGTTGATAAATTGTAACGACCCTGATTTTTGGTCGTTAAAAATTTCGTTAAATATTTGAATTTTATTCTAATTTCCTTGTAATTTGTCATAATTACATTTTTGCCCTTGAAAAATTATTTCTTGGCACTTTAATCCATTTGGCAAGCCTAGTTAGTTTCTAACCGACTCGTTAGAGAAACCGAACTAGCAAGCCACCGAATTGCTTTTCCCTAACCGCAAAATGACCGTTTTGCCCCCCTTGAGCCTTTTGAACATTTTGAACCTTTTGAACCCTAGACTAAGAATTTGGATATTCTTTTTCTTTTAATTATTTTGGATATATTCTTTGTCCATTGGACAATAAATGTTAGGGAAACTATTATCCATTGGATAATAGAAACCCCATTTGTTTATATTAAAAGTCTACTTTATTAAAGTACTATGAATAGTAAAAAGTAACTTTTTGATTACTTTTTGATTATTTTAAAGTACTTTTTGGATTATTTTAATGTTTAATCTCCCTAGCAACTATTATCCATTGGATAATAAAAGTTAGGGTGGTTATTATCCATTGGGTAAAAGGTTCATCTTTCAACTTAGTACATGGGTTGATTAATTTAATATTTTCTTTTTAACCCATGTGCCAAAGTACCAATTATTTTAAATAAAAGTTGCCAAGTCACTATTGTCCATTGGACAATAGAAGTTAGGGGATTTATTACCCAATGGATAAAAGGGTTAATCTTTCACCAAGTACAAGGATATCTTTTTCAAAAAATCCCATGGGATGATATACAATATTTTATTGGAGGATTTTAATACCTAAGATTTCTTAGGTACTCTTTTATTATTTAAAATTGGGGTTTTTGATCTTCTTAGATACATATGTACATGTGTTTATATTATACTAGCTCATGGAGACTTAAATAGTAGCATAGTACCCATGTGCCTATTGATTTGTTTTAAATGAGAAAATCTTGCCTTTTAAAATCTCCTTTGATCTCATAGTACCAAAAGTACTATATTTTAATTGTAGTATACATGTGTGCATATATATATACATATGTGTGTGTGATCTTGGGAGAGAGAGAGAGAGAGAGAGAGAGAGAGAGGAGAGAGAGGCCGTGAGAGAGAGAGAGGGAGAGAGAGAGAGCCGAATGAGAGAGAGAGAGAGAGAGAGAGGAAGGAGAGAGGGAAGGAGATTTGATATTTGCTTTGGCTTGATTTGTGATGTGTACTTCAAATCCAAGAGATATATCTCTTCCTAAATCAAATCCTTACACCTTTGTACTCCCATATTTTCCTAGCAACTTCTCAACCATTGGATGGTGTACAATTCTCATCTCAACCCTCCAATTGATCCAAGATCAAATCTTGGTACAAAGTAGCCATGCAACCCTAGGATTTTCCTTGATTTGTGCTTAAAAGTTAGATATGATTTGATATACTTCTTGGACACCTAGCAAGCTTCTTGACCCTTGGATCATGTACCAATCCCATCTCAACCATCCATTTGATTCAAGAATTCAATCTAAGGACACCATAGGCATGCAACCCTAGGATTCTTGCATTGATCTTCCTTGATCTCTTGCCAAGTGTCAAGGTGAGACTTAGAGAGAGAGAGAGGAGAAGGCCAAGCCCTTTGCCTATAAATAGAAGGCCATTCCAAGCCTTTCAAAGCACACCTCAAGCATTTGCTCTTCCTTCTCTCTAGAAATTTCCATTTCCAGTTTCTGGGCAGCCACTGTCCCGTCGGAAATCCTCTGTTTTCTCCTGCTTAGGTTAGTTTTTAGGATCAACTTCCTTCTGGAAAGTTGTAGAGCACTTCGAAACCTTGAAGTTAGGCTCAAGAATCACCCCAATCGATTAAGAAATGACCCAGATATTGCCATCCGAAGTTCAGTAAAAATTCTGAATTTTCATTTCTGGACAGCTCACTGTCCTTTGCTTCATCCCCATTTTTCTCCAACCTCGGTTCGTTTCTAGGATTAACTTCCTTCTCGAGAGTTGTAGAGGGTTTAGAGAGCTTCGTTCTAGACCCAAGAACGACTCTATTCGGCCAAAGATTGACCGAGTTATTGCCGTTCGAAGTTCGGTCCAGATTCGGGGGAATTTTCCAACTTGCTTATTCGGCCCCGACTAGTTTCGGATCAAGGTAGGATACTCTTACCCTATTCCTATGTATATGTAAGATCTCGTATTCTTCCCTTTTTAAAGTGAGTTATCTTTATTTACTTTCCATTTCAAGTATTCGTATTTTGATCTTGAAAATGATTATGAGCATGTTTATGAGAAATTGTTTGTATTACTTGTGGCGTTAAGCTTTAAGCATTGATTTGAACATAGAGTTGGATGATCTTGTTGGATTGTGATGAACGATGTTTACTTTTGTCCTACCACGGAGTCTTGCATGTAAACGAGACACGAGAATCGAGAAAGTAGAAACATGACACCTAGGGTGTGTTGAAAAATGTTGAAATGTGTTGAAAACCGCAATGTGGCCGGACTTGCCCATTGTGTGAGGTGTGTGTGTGTTCCAATGGGAAACCGGAGCAGCGGAACCATTGTGAGGGTGTGTGCCAATGGGAACCCGGAGCGGCGGAACCATTGTGCGTTCCCATGGGAACCCGGAGCAGCGGAACCATGGTGAGGTATAGCTTGGTTATCCGTGGAGAGGAGCCAATGCATTGTGTGCCAATGGGAACCCGGTGCGGCGGAACCATTGTGAGGATACTCGGGAACCCGGAACGGCGGAACCGAGGTTGGGTGTGTATGGCTTGGTTATCCGCGGTTCGGAGCCAATGCTAAGAGATGATTTTTGAAAGGCTTGGTTATCCGCGGTACGGAGCCAATGCAAATGTTTTTGAAAGATGTTTTGTAAATAGAAATGATTGACACGGTCTACGATGAGTCGCGTAGGAGAAATCGAGAAATCTTGGACACCAACGTTAGACGATTAAACAAATATGATTATGTGATTGTTAGTTGTAAGGTTGGTGGGTAAGATTTTCCTATTGAGCGTTGTAGCTCATGGTGTTGCCTTTTTGGTGACCCTGACATATTATATCGGTGGCGACGCTGGTATAATGTGTCAGATCTTGTAGATGATCAAGATGAACCGTTCACTTGGAGGCGTCTGGAGCTGAGGAGCTGGCTAGGATGAAGAAGCAAGAGGAGCTGTAGTTAGGAAGCCTTAGTTTCCTTTCCTTGTTGAATAATTGTACCTCTTTGAAGTATTTATAATGTAATAAACTCTTTTTATTATGTAATAAATGCTTCTTAACGTACCCTGATTTTGGGGGCGTTACATAAATTGAAAGGATGTTTCCTCGGCAAACAAAAGAAAACAAATTGATCACAGTTTATGTCCCTGTCAGACAACCCTACTTTAATAATTGAACAAATATTGTATATTTATCCAAATGATTTGATTCCAACACCAAAATGTTTCCAACTTAAATCTCTAGTCCCTGAAAAAAAAATCATAGCCATGCAAGTAGTGAAATTTCCAAATTTAAAAGAAGACAGACACAATCAAATTCGGACACACAAGGGATAGTCAGTATTCAAAAATTCATAACTAATTCTGTGTTGATCGGTTTTGCATGTTCTTGGTGCCAAAATCTTCGTCTTTAAACGTACTTTAAAAGTTATGGAGACTTCAAAAATTGAATCATAGCATAAGGGTTCTCAAAATACGAATTTGTGATGATCCAGAAAGCTGTCAGGAAGGTTTAAGAAGTTACCCTCAAGATTTGATGGAGAACCTTAGTGTCTAAGGGCTGGTCCAGAGCTTGGAGAAGCTAAAATGGCTTCTCTTCTTCCCTTCACACCCCCCCCCCCCCCACCCGCTCTCTCTCTCGCTCTCTCTCTTGCCGTACTCTCCTCTCTCTCTTTTCTTTTCATTGCATTTTCTTGCAACTAATAACTAATATAGTATTAATAATATATGTATAATTACGTGCTAGTATACACTTGGCACATAAATAAGCTAATTGGGTGTTGGCTTGGTCTTGACACCTAGCCATGCATGCATGGTTAATTCCAGAGAGCGACTCGCGCGCGGTTCGAAAAACTGTCCGGGTTGCGAATTCAAAAAAATATGAAACTCGCACAGTACCCTAAATAAATTATTCTAAGAATAACCCCATTCTCAGAATTTCAAAGAAAAATCCAGAACATAGAGATTTGAAATGCCTGGTCGATTGACTTGTAAAATGTGCTTGTGACCTCGTCCGTGACCAATAATTAAAGTTAGTGACGAATTATCATCGTACTAATTATTTTTAACGTGAGGGCTCTCACACCTCCTTTTTTTGGTGGGGAGTGTTCCATCTCGTAAAAACTCCACAATTTGATCCATCCAACTTGGTCCTTGGTTCACGTCCAAGACCAATTCCACACTTCTTCCAATACTTGGCTCAACAAGATAATCCACTGCCACTTTCCTCTTAAACTCAATTGGCATAGCTGCAGCCAGCTAAGCCAGCGAATCTGCATTGGCATTCTGCCCAGAACTTATCTGCTCAATGTAAACCTTCTAAAAGGTGTTGAGCAAATCCTTGGCGGCCTCCACATAGGCTGTCATTTTCTCATTCCGGGCATCATATTCCCCAGATAGCTGATTCACCACAAACTGTGAATCACAGTACACCCTTATTTTCTCTACCTTAAAAGTCTTTGCACTTCTTAAACCTGCTAGGAATTCCTCGTACTCCGCCACATTGTTTGAAGCATTGAAGCCCAGTCGAAGGCATAATTCCAACATTACTCCCTCAAGAGGAAAGAGCACAACTCCAATCCCCGAACTAGTATTGCATGCAAAACCATCACCAAATAGTTTCCATTCTAAGGGATCCTATTTGGCAGATGCCTTAACCTTCCTAGTTGATGGCTCAACTGGCTGCTCCTTTCTCGTAGGAGGCTATGGAGCTACTGCAGGAGAAACCTCTACTATAAAATCTGCCAATACCTGCCCTTTAATTGCTGTGCGCGGCTGATAGTCAAAATCGTACTAGCTAAGTTCCACCGACCAAGTCGATATACGTCCTGAGAAATCTACTTTTCATAGCAATGATTTCAGTGGAAACTCTATGTAATCCATGATTTTATGACTCTGGAAATAATGAGGTAACTTCCTTGCCGTTGTTCTTAATGCGAGGACCAATTTCTCAAGGGGCAGATATCTCATTTCCGCATCTAGCAATGTCTTACTTGCATAGTATGCAGGAGTTTGCTCAGACCCCTTGTTCCTCAATAATATTGCACTTACAGCATGCTTAGAAACTACTAAGTACAAAATTAAAAACTCACCTGGTTTAGGAGTAAACAAAAGCAGGGCTGCCGCCAAGTACTTTTTTAGGCCTTGGAACGCCTGTTCGCATTTGGCTCCCCATTCGTATCCTTCTCTCTTTTTCAACAATTGAAAGAAGGGCCTACACCTATCGCTGGACCGGCTGATGAATATGTTAAAAGCTACTACCATTCCAGTTAATCTTTCGACCTCCTTTGTGGTCTTTGGACTTTTGAGCCTCTGCAATGCTATTATTTGGTTGGGATTTGCCTCTATCCCTCTAATGGTCACAAGGTGACCCAAGAACTTCCCTGAACTTACTCCAAACACACACTTTGAGGCATTGAGCTTCAGTTTTTACTCCCTCAGAATTTCAAAGGCTTCCTTCAAATCAGCTATGTGGTCGTGTCTCTCTTTGCTTTTGACCACCATATCATCTATGTAAACCTTTATAGTTATACCGAGTAACTTTCGCAGCATAATCGTTGCCAACCTTTGGTAAGTTGCTTCGGCGTTGCTTAAGCCAAAAGGCATAACGCTATAGCAATACAACCCTCTCGGTGTAATAAAAGAAGTCTTCTCTTGATCGGGCCTAGACAGGGCAATCTCATGATATCCCCGATATGCATCGAGGAAATCATCCACCCATACCCAGCTGTTGCATTCACCAGTTAATCTATCCTTGGGAGGGGGAAACTATCCTTTGGATAGGCCTTGTTTAAATCCGCAAAGTCCACACAGACACGCCACTTCCCATTCTTTTTCTTTACTACCACAGTGTTAGACATCCACTATGGGTAATAAACTTCCCGTATAGCCTTTGCTTCTAACAAGCGGTCAACCTCCTCGATTACAACATCCACATGTTGTACGGCTGATCTTCATTTTTTTTGCATCACGGGCTTGTGTTGTGGATCCACATTTAAGTGGTGACAAATCATGTTTGCCCCCACCCCAGGAATCTCTTCGGAGACCCAGGCAAACATGTCAATGTATTCCCTCAGGAATCCAACCAACTCCTGTTCTTCTTTTTTGCTTAGGTTTTCCCCAATCAGGAAATACCTTTCTGGATTAGTCTCATTGATCTGAATCATCTTCAAACCCTCCACCACTTTCTCGACAAGCTCCCCTCCGACATCCTCAATGGTCAGCTGGTCCGGAATCTCTAGGGCTTGGACCAATTTTGCTCCTCTATGCAACTTCCTGAATCCACCAAGATCCTCTCCATGTCATAATTCCCAATTCGTAGGGTTATGACCAAAGCATCATTATGAGGCACCTGGACTCCACCCAGGTCCTCATCCGTGAAGACTATGCCCTCATTGCATAGTTCTTCGTCACGTCCTCTTTTCTTCCCCAACAGCATCACATGTTGGTTGTGCTTAATCTGCCTTTGGAGCAATCTCACCTCATTTCTCATATAGGGTTCGGCCAATCCATGTATCATATGGATTATGCCCCTTGGATTTTTCTCGTAATCCAACTCCATTGCTTTCTCTATATCCTTGGGGTCTTTCTGGATAAATTCTTTGAGGTAGCCACAAAAGACCAAATCATCAAGGTGTTTCTTAAACATCTCATAGTCTTCAGTGATATGGCCCCAGTCCCTATGGTAGCTGCAGTGTTGATTCGTAGCCCGCTTTGTGTCTTTATCTCCTCCCAGGTTTGGGGGCCATTTGAAGTAAGGCTGATTCTTTATTCGATAAAGAATCCTATAGATTGGTTCTTTCCAAACCATATTTATTGAAAAGTAGGACTTGAAGGTTGGGGCTCGTTTCTCCTTATACGGCTCTTTCTTAGCCTGTCCATATTCTTTTCACTCCCTACAAGTTTTGGGCTCTGGTTTTTCTACCTTCTTCGCAGGCCCTTTGGCTTGCTCGGCAACTACCTTGCTGTCTTTCCAGAGTATGTCATCTTCGTTCTTGGCATGCTGCTCTATTCGTTCCATTAATTTTGCCAGTGTTCCAACTGGACTCATGTTTAATGACTTATGAAGTTCTCCCCGAACAGGTAGCCCTGTTTTGAACGTGGCTATTGCATACTCCTCACTACAACTTTCAATCTCGTTGAAAGTTTTCGAGTATTTTTTTGCATGGTCCCTGATCGGCTCATCCTCTCCTTGCTTCATAATGGAGAGACTCTCATAAGTTTTAGGTGCTTTTCTGCTCATCAGGAACGGAGCAATAAATTCTTCGGCTAACTACCTCAATCCTCGGATGGAGCGCGGACCCAACTTATGGAACCAAGACAAAGCTACCTTCCCCAAACTCGAAGGGAACATTTTGCACATAATTGCATCATCCCCATTGTGCATAAACATTGCCTGCTGGTAATGCTGTATGTGTGCCACGGGATTTGTGTTTGTTTCATAGAGGATGAACGTAGCGTGCTTCACCCAGCTCGACAATCTCGCCTCTTGTAACCTCCTTGCAAAAGGGGAGGATGCTATATTGCTGAGGGCCTTTCGTGCTGCTTCTCGTGCAGTCATGGCCTCGCCTTCTAGTCCCTTTGTTTCGTTGGGTCTATGTTTTTCGTGAAGAAGCCCTTCGCCTCTCAGGTGTTCGGCTTTTACTTCTGCTTCTCCTTTATCGTGGAGAAGCTTTATGTCGCCTTAGGGTGGGGCTCCTGCTCTTGCTCCTTCTTCCTCGTGAAGGAGCCTTTTTGTGGACTACCAGAGCCAACCTGTCTCCCCTGGAATTCCTTCGTGAAAGTCCAGAATTCTCTAGGTGTTCTCGTACCCGTTGTAACTCTCGAATCTCGTACTCTCATTTTTGGATCAAACGAGAGTACTCCTCGATTTCCTGTCTCTTTTTATCGAGGATGTCTTCGTTATTATGCACACTCCTCGAGTGTGCAACTAACTCTCTCCCACGATGGGACTTATTCCATTTCGTGGATTTCATGGCTATCCTGCCCTCCCTATTCTTGGAGTTATCATGGACAGTCACGGGATGGTCCTTGCTCGTGGTCTTCTTGGTATGCCCGCCATCGGGCTTCTTCAAAGCCTTTGGTGGGGATTTATCCCCTTCCCCACCTAGCTGGCTCTTTGGATCAAGCGGTGTCGATGGATCTCCTTCCATCGTGGTCGTTTATTCACAGGGAATTCTTTCGTTTCCCATAGACGGCGCCAATTGTAGGGGGATGAAAACAATTGGTTCTTAGAACAACACTAGATTGCAACGGCTTACTCATGCCTCTTCACTGGAACCCTAGTTCATCGTCGAAACCCTAATCTGCAAAACAAACAAGGGGTGAGCACACCTTTTCTTCTCGTAGCAAAGGCCCTCCGATACCAAAATTAGTATCACGTACTAGCCAAAAAACCCTAATTATCAGTAGGAGAACAATATGAGTGGAACGTATTGCGTACCTTATACTTCTCGGTTTACCTCGTATTTATAAATTCATAGATGCTTACTGCCCAAGCATCCCTGTTGCCCTAGGATTCCTATCTTGTGTAGGAAACCCAAGATATCTTGGATTCTCGTTCCCTTATTAGTTCATTACCTTAGTCCTTTTTGGACTCTTTTCCATAACTAGCCGAACATCTCCTTCCCGTTGGGCGTCTTTTCTAGATCCTACATTCTCGAGATCTCATTCCTTAACGAAATACCATTACTTCTGGACCCTTCCAGAGTGTTCTTTGCACCTGAGGCGGTTTTTCTGTAACAACCCTCATTTTTTGTCAGTAAAAATTTCGTTAAATATATTTGAATTTTATTACATGGATTGCTTTTCAAATTTCCTTTTAATTCCTATAGTTCGTCGTAATTACATTTTTGCCCCTTGAAATTCGTTTCTTGACTTTAAACCCTACTTGGTGTGAATAATTCATTTTTAACTGACCAGTTGAAGGAATCGAACTAGGAAGTCACCTAGTTACATTTCCCTAACCGTAAATGGACCGTTTTGCCCCTCTTGAACCATGTGAACCTTTTAACCCTAGACTAAGAATTGATTATTCATTTTCTTTTAATTATTTTTGGCTTTATTCTTCGTTCATTGGACGATAAAAGTTAGGAAAACTATTATCCATTGGATAATAGAAACCCCAATTCTTTATTATAAAAGTATACTTGGTTAAGTACTAAGTATTTATAAAAAATAGACTTTTTAAATGCTTTAAAGACTTTTTGAATATTTTAGTATAAAATTTTCCCTAGTAACTATTGTCCATTGGACAATAAAAGCTAGGAGAATTATTATCCATTGGATAATATGTTCATCTTTCAACCAAGTACATGGGGTTATTAATTTAGTTTTTTTCTTAATCCCCATGTGACAAGGTACATATTATTTTAATATAAAAGTTACCTAATTACTATTGTCCATTGGATAATAAAAGTTAGGGGATTTATTATCCATTGGGTAATAGGTTGTTCTTTCAACCAAGTTCTAGGGTTTAATTAAATAGTCTTTTTCCTAATTGCCCATGTGATGTCGTACCTTTATTTTATTATGTAAGTACTTGGTAGACTTAAAAACCTAAGATTCCTAAGTACTCCTTGTTATTATTCTTTATTGGGATTTTTGGTACCAATTGGATTAGTTTAATGGGAAGATGATCTTCCTAGATCACATGGTACATAGATATATATAATATATGTACTTGGAAGACTAGAATAATGCCTTAGTACACATGTGCTAATTAATTAGTTTATTGGATAAATCTTAAGTCTTTCAAATCTCTTTTGATCTCTAGTACCAAAAGTACTATTATTTTATTTACTTCTTACCATAGTACTCCCTCCGTCCCTGTTTGTTTGTCCCCTTTTTGACTTTTTGAGAGCATTTGACCTCTCAAAGAATTGGCTATAATTTTCAATTCGTAATATTTTTAATATGCAATATGGATCTTGTTTGATAGATCTCAATTAGTTTTATTATACAAAATCTTCAAAATAAAAAAAATATTATAAAATGTAAGATATAAGTATATTTTTGAAAGACACGGTTTTCGACAATAAGATAAGACAAACAAACCGGGACGGAGGGAGTAGTATATATATTTATGTGTGTATGTACTAGAGCATGGGAGAGAGAGAGAGAGAGAGAGAGAGAGAGAGAGAGAGAGAGAGAGAGAAAGAGAGAGAGGAAGAGAGAAGGAAGTTAGGTTGTACTTGAGTTTGATCTTCCGTGTACTTCTTATCTTTGGGTAATATTCTTCCTAGCCAAGAATATATTCTTTCATTGTCCTTCTATATTTGTTTAAAACAAAATCTTGTACAATTTATCCTTTCTCTTCCAAATCTTCCAAGAATCAAAATGCTTGGTACAATCTAGCCATGCAAACCTAGGTTGGCCTTGATCTTTCAAAGATTCATGACAAGTGTCAAAATAAGACTTTGAGAGAGAGAGGGGGGGGGGGGGGGGGCGTCCATTGAGGGAGGAAAGAGAGCCAAGGTTTTCCTATAAATAGGAAGTCATTCCAAGCATTTCAACTCACACCTTCAAGCTTTGCTCCAACTTCTCTCTAGAAACCATTCTCTGTTTTTCCAGGCAGCCTACTGCCCTTCGGAGATCCTCAGTTTTCTCCTTCGTAGAGTAGTTTTTAGAACCAACTCCCTTCGGAAAAGTTGTAGAGCACTTTGAGACCTTCAAGTTAGACCCAAGAACCACCCCAATCGGTGAAGAAATGACAAAGATATTGTCATCCGAAGTTCAGTAAAAATCTCGGATTCCAAATTCCAGACAGCTTACTGTCTCTTCCTTTATCCGCATTTTTATCCTACCTAAAGTCGTTTCTAGGATCAACTTCCTTCACAAAAGTTGTAGAGCCTTTCTAGAGATTCGATTTCGACCCAAGAAAGATCATATTCGGCGAAATATTGACCAAGTTACTTCCGTCCAAAGTTCGGTCCAGATTGCGAGTTTTACCACCCGTAGAATTTTTCAACTAGTTTATTCGGGCCCGACTAGTTTCGGATCAAGGTAGATTATTCTTACCCTAACTCTAAGTTTATCCTTACTCACTTACTTACTTATTCCAAGTAAAACGTATGTTGTTTGATCTTTAAGAAAGAACGGTTTTCGGAAGTTAAAATGTTACCATGTAAATTGAAGTATTCGTATTGTGATATTTCAAGGAGTATGAGCTTTCATACATGAATCGATTGTGTTACTTGTGATATATTATAGAGTTGGATGATCTTGTTAGAATGTTTCATGCTTACTTTGTCCTACCGAGGAGTCTTTGCATGTAATCGAGACACGAGAACCGAGGAAGTAGAAACATGACACCTAGGGTGTGGTTAATGAAAAGGCGTGTTTGAAAAGAGTGAAATGTTTTGAAAACCGCAATGTGGCCGGACTTGCCCATTGTGTGAGGTGTGTGTTCCAATGGGAATCCGGAATTAGCGGAACCATTGTGAGGGTATGTGCGTTCCCATGGAAACCCGGAGCGGCGGAACCATGGTGAGATATGGCTTGGTTATCCGCGGAGAGGAGCCAATGCAATTGTGTGCCAATGGGAACCCGGAGCGGCGGAACTATTGTGCGGATACTCGGGAACCCGGAGCGACGGAACCAAGGTTGGGTGTGTAGCTTGGTTATCCGCGGTACAGAGCCAATGCAAATGTGTGAGTTAAACAAATGATTTTGGAAAGGTTGATTTGAAATGTGAAAATGTTGACATGGTTTACGATGAGTTGCGTAGGAGAAACTCGGAGAATCTTGGATACCAACGATAGTTATATAGCGATTGTGGATGTGTTATTGTTATTGTTTGTAAGCTATGGGTTAGTGGGTATGGGGTTGTTCTGCTGAGCTTTTGTAGCTCATGGTGTTATCTTTGGTGACTCTGACATATTATATCGGTGGCGACGCTGGTATAATGTGTCAGACTTTGTAGATGAACAGGGTAAGCTGTACACCTTTGAGGCGTTCGGAGCCGAGGAGCTGGCTAGGATGGAGAAGCAAGAGGAGCTGTAGTTAAGAAACCCTAGTTTCCCTCCCTTTTGTAATATTGAACTCTTATGGGAGTTTTGTTGTAATAATGAGCTATACTCCAGTTGATTTTATCAATAATATGTCTATTTAACGTACCCAAAATTCGGGGTGTTACATTTTCCCAGTTATCTCCTCCTGTTCGGCCTTCTCGTTGCCGAATAGGCTACTTGGACCAATGACCTCACGTGTCACTAGTTCTTTATCTAACCTTTGGACCAATAATGTCTCATGTTCACTGGTCCAAGCCCCTGCACATATTTCCTAGACCAGTGACCCCCTATGTCACTGGTTCATATCGCCGACCACCGTATTGCACGGCGATTGTCCTATCATATCCACACCATGGTCCCACGTACCACATGTTCAGGCCCTAATTGGGCTTTGTTCGGGAATACCTCCCTACACATGAGTGAGTAGTTAATCAGGCTTTATCATGGGTGATTAGCACTCCATGACTTGGATTGATCATGCTTTTCTCAATAAATCTTCATGTTTAGTTGGAAAATCAATGTCACGACCACGATTTTCAACATAAATAAATATTACATTTTATCAAAAGAGCCTCGTATAACGTAAATAATACCCAAAAGAGTTTCTCAGCAGTTACATTTACAAACGAGTCCCCATAGTTACAAAAAAATACAACATTGGCACCACGGCCCAAATTAGCTGAGATACAGATACAACACATTCAGAATACTACAAACTTCAGTCAAAAGATAAATCAAGAGGTAATTAGTTACAAAACCATCTTTGGCC
>BPLS01000451.1:314086-351805 GCA_019656275.1 Rhododendron kiyosumense
ACCCTACGCTTGGGGTAATATTCTTCAACACGGAAGATAACGAAGCACCATCTTTAACAAAAGTAAATCAATTACAAAAGAAGATTAAGTAACTAAAAGAAGTTAACTAGATTGCTTCTTGAAAAACCCTAGGGTTAGGGTTTGGATTTCAGGGGTTCGATCATCGGATGCGGCTGTCTTCAGGAGGTTCGGGGTTTATCAGAGGGGATTTGAGAGAGTATGTGTGCAGAATTTCGTGGCTTTTGGGGGTGATTGAATGTATCAATTGTATATATTTTCGAAACCAAAGGCCCCTTTATATAGGCACCAGATGACATCACTCCAACCAATCACATTGCATGATCAAAATTGGAATTATAGGGCAACTCTAACTCCTCATGGTAATCTCCTTACGTAGCCCGAGCACATCAGAATTCGGCTACTAGGGTTTTGATGATCGGATCAAACGTATGACAGAACATTCCAAAATCTAGAAAATAGACGATCTGGCGGTCGAGTGAACGTTAAATGGCCGAAGGATAGACCTGGCGGCTGAAAGATCAATCTCTTAGGGAGATTTTCAAGCAACAAGTTTCACGGGTGAAGAAATGATATTGAGGCCTTGAGATCAATGTTACGACCGAAAGATAGATTTTCCTAGAATGCTGTATTTCTGTCTGAAAGGCTATAAGGCTCTGGATTGGGTCCTCTAAGTGGCTAAAAGTACTCACCATAAGTCCACGGGTTCACGAGAAGTCAATCAGCAATCAGTGTATCCATTCATCATCGGGATGGTCCCCAAGGTGGGACTTGAAATAATTGTTAGGCCAAATTGGGGTGTTTACATATGCCCCTCTTTGACTGAACTTAGACAGATTGCGAGACATGTTTAAGTAAGAGTCAAAGCTGTACAATCAACTCAATTTGGTCCAACCACTATTCCAAAGGGTTTTTTTGAAAAAGGTTTTTGTTATGTGATGGTCAGGCCGGGAGGCTACCTACATATTCCACAAGGGAACTTCAGACCAACCATAGTTCGGAGGCAATAAAGAAAAATTAAAAGTTTAGAGGGTTAGGAACAGAAAACGTACCTTCGGGCTTAGAAAGCCGTAATGTGACGTACGTAGGCAATGCTAGGATTTTTGGCGGAGAATAGTTGTAGGAGCGCGAAGCTGTCGAGGAAATTTTTTTTGCGGAGACAATCCTTAGTATTTTGGGGGTAGATCAATACACAGCAGGTGAGTCATTTGCTTTTCATTATCATCCTTACTTTGACTGAGGGGAGCTCGGTAGAGTAGCTTATCCTTGCGAATGAGCTTGATGGAATAGATGGAATTGGGGTGGAATCCTAACCATCTTCTGGAGACAATCGGACGCCAATTTTTGAGATATGGGGGGCACGAGGCCAGTAACCGGAGCGGGGAGCTTTGAGATGAGGGAACTGAGGTGCGAAGCCAGTTGCGCAGTCATAAGGCGAGAGCCTGAAAAGTTAGAGCATAGAGCTTGAAGTGATAGAACTGAGGCTTAGAGCCAGTTGTATTTTGAAAGCGAGAGCCTGAGCTGTTTAAGCTTGAATCTTTAGGTGATATAACTGAGGCGTAGAGCCAGTTGTATTCTGAAGGCGAGAGCCTAAGGTGTCAGAGCTTAGAGCTTGACATGATTGAACCGAGGCTTAGAGCCGGTTGCATTCTAAAGGTCTATGCACGGAGCTTTCCCACCATTAGTTTTGGCGTAGAGCCAAAGGATCGAGGCGCTGGACCGATCAATAAAATTGAGGCATAGAGCCGATTGATTGCAGGGTTGACTTGTTTCATAAAAGAGAGATGCAGAATATGTATATGATGATGATGGTAGTTAGATGTGAACAGACATGATGATGGTGATGTAATTGATGCAGACTCGATGTGATAATGGTGATGCAATTGATCCTTATGTGCACAGGCCCGTGCGTTTGTGTTTGATTTAAGCGTAGAGCTTCTTTCAAGTTTAGGACTTAAGCATTCAGAGAGTAGAGCTCAAGCATTCGGACGGCAGAATCCGAGCATTCAAAGTATAGGCTTTGAGCATCCAATACGCAATGGTTAGGCATCCAAGCGTAGCGCTTGAGCATTCAAGTGTAGAACTTGAGCATCCAGTACACAGTGGTTTGGCATTCAAATAGCTTTGAGCATTCAAAATGTTGGACTTTGAGCATTCAAGCATAGAGCTTGAGAACAAATGATATCTTGTTAATGTTATGGCGTAGAGCCTGTTGAGGATTGTTACAACGTAGAGCTAGTTGAGATAGTGGGCGTAGAGCTGCTATGATAGTGGACTTATGGGCATTGAGCCATTGAGATGGTGAGCACGGGCATAGGGCCGTTGAGTGAGTAAAGCTGCTTAGATGATGAACTCGGATTCGCTAAACAAGTTTAGAGCTGGTGAATGAGCTTAGAGCTGCTAAGTTGACGGGCGTAGAGCCGCTAAGCGAGCTTAGAGCTACTAAGTAATGGCTTGGAGCTGTTAACAAAGATAATGGAATGTGATGTCATTGATGATGAGTGTAGAGCTGAGAACAATAGTGAGCTTGAGGCAAAAAGCAAAGTGCTGTTGATAGTAGGTGTGGAGATACCGCTGCTGAGATAGTAAATGCGAGCGTAGAGCCATTGAGATAGTGGGCATAGAGCCGTTGAGATAATGGGCTTAGAGCCGCAGAGTAGTGGGCGTAAAGCCGCTGAGATAATGGGCTTAGAGCCACTGAGATAGGCATTGCTGCTAATGGTGTAAGTAGTGAGCTTATGGGCGTAGAACCACTGAAGTAGCGAGCATAGAGCTGCTGATGGTAATGAGAACATGGTGCTACTGAGTGATGTTGACTATAGGCATATAGCTGTTGTGGAGCTATCAAAGTAATAAGCACGTGGTGTTGCCGATTTCGGTGAGCTTTAAAGCTACCGTGGTGATCGCTGAGTGGATGAAGCTATGAAGCTGTTGAGTAGCTTGAGTATAGGGCGTAGGATCGTTGAATAGCTTAGCAACGAGCTCGGAGCTGCTGAGTGAGCATGCGGTGTTGAGTGAGCCTAGAGCTGCTTTAGAGCGGCTGAGGGAGCTGCTGGGAGGAGTAGAATTGCTGGAATGATAGCCTCGAGGCTGCTGGGTGAGCTTAGAGTTGTTGACAGAGATAATGGAGTTGTTGAAGTTGAGGAACTTGAAGCAAAGAGCTTATGGGCGAATGCTGCTGAATAAGAGCATAAAGCCACTAAGCAGCTCAGTGGTAAGTATGGGGCTGCATAGAGTTGTTAAGATCGGGGCTTGTTTGCAAAGCTACTGAATGGCTAAAATGGCAGGCGTTAGGCTATTGAGGTGAGTGTGGAGCTGTTCGAGCACAAGGCTGTTGAATTGATAGACATGGAGATGGTGAGCACAGGGTCGCCGAGTGATACTGAACATGGACATAGAGCTAGGAGGTTCAAGTGATCGGCATCTGGTGAGCTTGCTGTTATAAAAAATCCTAAAGTGGGTTCAATGCTCGTGTATGACATTATTCGTGTTCGAGGATGCCCCCAAGGCTAATTCCATCATTGCCTTTGTTATTTATGAGTCCGGAATTCCATTAGGGCTTGAATTGGTGTACTGAGCAAGATCTGATTCTGTTGTGGGAGATTGATTAGGGGGGCCAGGAAATCGATTCCGCGGCCGAAGAATCGACGTCTCGGCCGAATAATCGATGTCTTGGCCATGAGAACTTCAAAACTCAGAAAATTGATTTAAGTTAAGTTCGGTCGATTTCACAGGTCATTTGATTTCTCCTCTCTTTCTTCGTCTGAGACCGTTCCGTCCTCGTTCTCTGACCACTGTTGTTCTCTCGCTGTCGTTGTTCTTCCGACCACCATCGTTCTGATCATCATTTTTCTTGGCCGCAATGGCTTCGTCGCCTCCACCTCTAGTCGACACCACTAACGGTGCTCCTTCATCTTCTACTGCTGCACCGAGAGATTCGAGCAAGGCTCCGGCCGTTAAGGCCACGGTTCTTGGTGGGGTTTCGAGTACTCGCGTTCTTCACTCGAGCCGTCGTACACCCACCGTCGGAGGGAGTTCTTCGCAACCCAATCCTCCTGAGATAGAGTTTAAGACTCCTTCTGATATGGGCAATGATGCTTTGCCGCCGTTTAACGCCTCCACATATGTCCCTCAGGTTCACGTGATCAGGTGTGGCGGTTCATTGCGATATCACCCTCCTCTTAGCGATACTCCACCTGAGGTTTTGCATAGAGAGCCAGAGCAGCACTTTAGTTTCATCAATGCAAAGGTAAATTTTCTCCTGCCAATGATATTGTTTGTATGAGAATTTATGAAGCAGTGATTGATATTTGAAAACGAAATTGAGTTTTAGGAATTGCCCCTGTATAGGTGTATTGATCTTCTTTTGTGTTTTGCCAGGCAAACGAGAAACTGCACATGTGAGGAAGTTGTCCCCAGGTTTATGAATGATACGAGAGGCTTCCACAGTGGTGCTAAAGACGCAGTTGCGTTGGCCGGCTTTGAGCTCGTGATACTTGGCTTTCACCTTTCGAAGGCAGAGTTGGGATTGACCACGGTGTTGGTGGAGCGGTAGTGGGATTCCACAAATACTTTCCAATTTCACAAGGCCGAAGAGATGATGATTACTTCAGGTGATTTTGCTCTGCTCCCAAGTCTGAGAGTTTGTGGCAATCCTCTTCCACTTGACCCACAGATTCATGAGTGTGAGGGTGTCTTTGATTATCTTTTGGGGAAAACCCCTGATGTATCAAAGAGCAGTCATGTTACCTACTCATGGCTCCAGGGACAGTATGATCGGGAAGGCCTTCTGGCAGAGGTATCTGTTTCTCAACTGGTTTGAGCCTTCCTCTTTTACCTCCTTGGACAGACCTTGTTTTGCAACAAAGAGAACTCGTTGCATGTTTAGTTTCTGGCTGCTTTGGTGAACCTAGAGACCATAGCGGAGTTCGACTTGGGGACTCCTTCTTTGGCTACGTTGTATGGACACCTCAGTGCTTGTTCCTGGGGAGTTAGTCTGTCGTTGGGTGGGCACCACCGCGTTCTTGAGGTATATGTTTCATCTTTCTTTGTCATTACTGCTTTAATTTTTTCATTCCATGCTTATCTTTCAATTTTGCCTGCAGTTATGGGCTTTTGAGCACCTGTTGAAGTTTTCTCCCCCGACTAGGCATGGAGAACCTAGGTTTGTTCCATGGGTGGCCCAATGGCTGAAAGGAGTTCAGAGGACACAATCGCCCGCTATGGACCAGCATTGAAGGCGAATTTTGGACCGTTTGACGATGGATCAGGTATGACACATTTTTTCCTTTCATCCTTGTGCTATCCTTTCACTTTGTTATACTGATGTCATCTCGCCTATAATAGGTGCGTTTTGATCCCTAGCATCCTTGTGCTATCCTTGCACTTTGTTATACTGATGTCATTTCGCCTATAATAGGTGCGTTTTGATCACTAGGATACTTTGCTTAATGACTCTCCTCTGGAGTTGACCTCGGCCCGGGCTTTGGACAGACAGCACTTCCTTCTGGAGGGACCCTTTTCGAGAGCTTGGTATCTTGGAGAGAGAGTGGCGAGCCAGTACTTCCCACGCTCAGAGGCATTGCAGCTTGTTCCTCTCCCTCCTCCAGCTGGTATGAGGTCGACTCATCTTTTGACGGGAGAGAGTTTATTGCTTGCCCTCAAGAGATAGTTGGCCACAGATTTCCTTGTAACGGGAGATTACTCGACCTTTCGCCTGGCCTCGTTGACCCTACCTACCACTACCACTGCTATTGCTCCTCCTATTTGGCCACGGGCCCTTAACCTCATTTCTTTCCATAATGCCAATGGAGAAGAGGAGCGTTTGACGTTGACACCGTGTGCCACTCAGCTTTACGTGATGCCCACAGGGGTCCAACAGGTAACTTTGTGAATTTTGACTGCTTTTGATATCCTCCCCATATGCTGTAAATAACGCGACTTCCTTTGTAGGTGCCGGCGGATGTAATTCAGGAGTGGTTGCATGCATTTTAGAGTACAAAGGCCCTGGTTCGATGGCAGCGAAGCCGGATAGTTGCGGTATGTATATTCTAACTTTCTTCTCTCAATTCTGTATCCTTGCGTGAATATAAACATTCACATTTTGTAGCTTGAAGTAGAGTGGGGTGTCTATTACTTAGAGTGTTGGCATCAGCAAAGGTGGGAGTACAAGGGCTGGCGATGGAGGTGCAGGAGTTGACGATGGAGGCGAGGGAAAGAGGATTAGTGTCCCAGTTCCTGAGCGCTTTCATCCTTCTTCTTCTCAACCCGCATCTAAGAGGGGTCGTGGGCAGTAGCTTGCTTTTCCTTTTGTACCTATATTATTAGTCCTAAAACAGATAAGGATATGTATTTTTATGAAGTAACCTCAGCATGCTTGGCGAGTTTGTGATTTAAACTCTTTGTTCTTATGGGAACATGTTTTCTACCCGAGATACTCTAAATTTGTATGCAATAGCTCTAGGGCATGGCTTAAAACTGTTTTGAACAGGTATTTGAGAGTTGATATTCTTGAAAATGGTTTTACGGCAAAACTGTTCTTTGGTAGGTAAATCAGAACATTGGCCAAGGAATGGATTGCTCGGCGAGGACTCCATTCTTCGGCCACTACTTCTATTTCCTAAAGAAGCTGGACTCTTTATTTTAGCCAAGTGGCGTTCTTTCCGTTTTATACTCGAATCTGATTTATGGCTTTTGTTTGCTTTTGCCATTTCTACAGTCTCTTTGTCATGCCCTAGGACCTTTGAGATATCTTGTCCTCCGTGTTGGCGACTTTTGAGTTGGAGAGGACGAGTAGTGATTCTTGTGTCCTTTGCTGTTGTCAATTCCTAGGGAAAAGCGTACTCATCTTTTGCAAGCTCAATATGCAGGGTTAGCTATGCCTATCATTGGGAACAAATCTCTTGATATTTTTTCTTCTCTCCAAAGGCTTGGGCCGTGTCTCAATGTGAGATTGCCTACGTATCCCAATTAGAGAATCAGGCCTTTTACGTAGTTCTAGGAATCACCACCTTCGAGGTTGGGTTTCCACTCTTGGTTTTTCTTCTCACATGCTCTAGATTTTGCCTAGGTTACCGAATGGAGGTTGAGTCCCTAGCGAGCTTTTCTTTGAATGCCTTAACTTTTGCCTAAGCTGTGCTTTTTGCAGTTTTTTGCCCAAGCAGGCCTTTGCTCTTACTTTTGCTTGGGTTTCTTAGATTACCCAACGAGCATTTCTCATAAGAGGACTTTTGTATGAAAGGAACTTGGTGGAGATGTTTTTCTAAATCTCCCATGTATTTGTACTTTCATGATGGGCAAGCTAACCCTAAGTGTTTTTGCGGAGATAACGTCGTCTTTCTAAGTTTCTTGCCCTAGCAGGCCTTTACTCTTACTTTTGCTTAGGTTTCTTGGATTACTCAACAAGCATTTCTCATAAGAGGACTTCTGTATGAGAGAAACTTGGTGGAGATGTTTTTCTAAATCTCCCATGTATTTGTACTTTCATGACGGGCAAGCTAACCCTAACTGTTTTTGCGGAGATAGCATCATCTTTCTAAGTTTTGACAAAAACCTAGTTCTAAGCAATCAATGCTCATCCTTTCTTTCCTTCTTGTTAACAACATAAAAGAATTTGATTCTCAAAACCCCCTTTTTTTGGCAAAGAGACTGTAGTGCATTGGCAATTGCAATTCGAGATTCAAACCTTTCAATAAGCATAAAATGGAAAGATAAAATGGGAATTCGTTTAGTCATAGAAAATGCCCAAATAGGGGCCTAAAACATGTCCTAGCTTGATTTAGGAAACAAAAGTAATGTTTAATGTTTTTGCCATGATTTTGCAATTACTATAGCATCTCGGTGTTTGCTCCTTTTTTCTTGCCTTTCACAGTTTTACTCTTCACCCTCTTCTTTGACAAATAGAATCTTTAGGTCAAATCTTGCTAGCACCTTAATCTAGTCTTCGGGGAGGAGCAATGAGTTTGTTGATTCTTCTTCTATGTCACTATCAGTCTATTCTTGATCGAAGAAGATTTGCATCCCAGGATACCTTTGCTTGGTGGTCGGATCTTCCCATGTTTCTGCGAAGCCATAAAATGGGAAGTCATCACCTTCTCTTACAAACCAACCGTTGAATGTTTTTGAGACCACAAATGCTTTTTCCTTGATTATGCTTCCTTTTGCCCTAGCCTTTTCCATGCTTTCTTGCTTCTTCTTTTCTATCTCGGCCTCTGTTGGGGTGTAGCCAAGACCAAAGGCGTATTGATTGTGCGGGAAATCAACCATTTATGGGATCCCTTGTGATCTTTTGCCTAAACCCAATCCAAGAAAGTAGTTCTGCTTCTTCATCATTTGTATGGCCGAGGTGCTTATGTAAAAACTTTTCTCAACCATCAACACTTGTATGGCGGTTGCTTCCTCAAGACTGAACCAGTAAGAAAGGTTTCCTCGGCCCCTACTTCTTGCACAGGTGTATCAAAATGAGTTCGGATTGATGAGTCGCCTAGAATGGTCACAACCCTTCTGTCTACTGCAAACTTAACTTTTTGATGTAAAGTGGAAGGTACTGCTCCAGTGTCATGTAGCCAAGGCCTTCCCAGTAAGAGATTGAAGGTGAATTGTATGTCCATGACATGGAATTCCACATTTCTTTTGATCTTTTCCATTTCCACTAGTAGGGTAACACACCCAACCACTCATCTCTTTGAATTGTCATACCCCCTTACGCCTTGGCTTGAGGGGCATATGTCAGTAGTATCAACCCCTAACTTGTCGAGGGTTCTTTGAGGGCATACATTCAAAGCAGACCCGTTATCCACCAAAACCAGTGGGATCCACTTAGTGAGACACTTAAGGGAGATGTATAAAGGTTTATTCTGTGCAAGACCTTCGGGAGGTAGATCTTTGTCAGTGAAAGCTATTGTTGGTTTTGGCACTTTGGATGCCATTATAAAGCCTACCATATCTTCAGGGGTGATATCGATGGGAACTTTAGATTTTCCCAAGGTTTTGAAGAAGGAATTGCAATGTTCATAAGAGGACATGAGCAATCCCCAGATAGAGATATCAGCCTGGATTTTCTTCAATTGCCTCAGTACCCTGTCTTCCTCAGGTTCGATCTTTTGACTTTCCTCTTCTTCTTCTTCCATTACATGGGTTGAGGTCGAACTTTCACCACTAAGCTTGGGAGATTTGTACACTCTTCCACTTTTGGTGAGATGACCTATTTCTTCTTCCTGAGTGCCCCAAGGATCAACAGGCTCAATCCTTCCAATTTCCCAGTCACTTGGGAAGGCATGGCCCATTTCCAACCACCAATCCCCATTTCCAACCACCAATCCCCATTGCATAGATGTAGGGAAAGTTGGACTCCTCTTCAAGACACCCATTGTCCTTAGGGAAGATCAAAGATGGTTTGGCTTGGGTACTAGGCATAATGTATTGGGTAGGATTATATGTGGAATTGTAAGATAGGCTTATAAGATTGATGTTTCGAGGTGGTGGTTCAACATTGTGAGTGGGGAGCGGGTTGAATTGAACATTGGGTTTGGGTGGCTTTATAGCTTGGCTGTCAATGAGATCTTAGATATCATGATGGAGACGCATGCAACGGTCTGTCTCATGCCCAAGGTGTTGGTGGTAAGCGCATTGTCTGTTGGCATCATAGATTGGGCCATGAGGTGACTGAGGAAGCGGGTTGTTCAAGGGCTTGAGATGCCCTTGACGGCTCAGAATAGCTAAGGCTTGGGATGAGGTCATGTAGAGAGGGTCAAAGTTGCGGCGGAGGTGATTTGAGTTTCTGGATGAGCTAGCTTGGAAAGGGTCATGTGGTGAGACTAGGACAAGGGCATTTACAGAGGTATGAGAAGTACGAGTAGGGAAGGTTTTCTTGGGTGGAGGATTCGTTTCTTCTTTCCCAATGAGCCCCAGCTTGATTCCTTCTTCAATTTGCAGCCCAGTAGCATGCAGGCACTTAAAATCGGTGATAGCCTGAGTATAGCTATGCTTGAGATATTTGGGTTGCAAATCCTTGATAACTATCCTCACTTGATCTTCCTCAGAGGGACGGTTCTTCATTTTGGCAGCTTTTCCTCTCCATCTAGCCACAAAGGTAGCAAAGTCTTCGTTTGACTCTTGCTTGGTCATCTCCAAATCTCGGGTGGTTAGTTCAATTTGGAAATTGTATGCGTTTTGCTTAACAAAAGCATTGGCAATTTGGGGCCAAGTTTGATAGTGCACAAATTCCAAAGTGAGAAACCAATCGAGAGCGCTTCCAGTGAAAGTCCTTTGAAATAATTGAGTGATGAGCTCATCACTCAAACCCATTGGCTTTAGGGTGTTGATAACATGGCGGACATTTCTGATTGGGTTACCAGTTCTGTTGAACTTCTCAATGTTTGGCATTTTGAATTTCTCAGGCAGTTGAGAATCTGGAAAAAGGCAAAGTCCCTCAAAGTCCAGAATGTGGTCCCCCTGGGAATGGGCCAAGGCGTGTTTGATCTCCTTGACTTGCTTAGCCAATTCAGGATTTTCTGCCAATACCACTTCATGAGGATTCTCTGCTTCTTCCTTGCTTTCTTGTCTTCAGCATCTCTTGCTGCTTTTTCGGCTAGTAAATAAGTAATTTGAGCTCAGAGTTCAACAATAATGGCGTTGTTGTCTACCATTCTTGAAATAGGAGTGGGAGGATAGCTTGGTGAAGCTTGAGGATTGGTAGATGATCAGGTTTGCTGAGAAGATGATTGCGAAGTCCCAGGAAGTGATTGGGACCGTTGCGGTGAAGGTGTTTTGACAAGCGAGGATGACAGTCGGGATGGCTGTAAAGACCTCTATTTTGCGAGGCTTCGAGTGTTGTAAGAGTATAAAACTGGTCGTGGTTGCTTCTTTAGTCTACCTATCGTGCCTGCTTAAAAAGTAAAATACCTACAACTCAGTACTTGGCTGTATAGGGTTAGGATTTGGGCTGAAAATCTCAACCCTTCTGCACAAAAAGATATGTTGCAACAACAAAAGATATAGGGTGTGAGAAAGAACTTCAAAGCAAAATGCAGGAAAATTCCTTAACCTATGGGTTCCTGTCTTATTTTGATAAGTTCTATGACTCTCTAACATATGTAAGGTTAGGGTAGCCTCAAGGGTGCTTCGTTGTCAAAAGGGCACCAGTCCTTTCACTAGCCCATCATAAGCGGTAATCGGATGATTCCTTTTTTGATATACCATTAGGTAGAAGTGACTGTAGAGTTTGCTGGAACCCCTAACATAGCCTGTGACATGCCGGGATATTAGGTGAACTCAGCAAGGTTGCCCGCTCGATGTAAATGATAGAATTACATAAAGTATGTATTTTGGGCTACCACAGCCCCGGGTGGATCGGGGCGGCCCGAAAAATAAAGTTTTGATTTAAAAATTTGAAGAATTGAAGAGTCGCCACCCGGATTTGAGGTTCACCACCCGAGAAACCGTTTTGATTGAAAATGATTGATTGAATTGAAAACCAAAGATTATTTTGAGGGTTCGGAAGCCATGTTACGAGGGGGAAGGGTTTTACGGCACCCCCCTTCGCCCGATACGCAATCGGTCTCTACTCAACATTTGTGGGATTTATTAAAAATATTTCGTTTCATAAAAGCAGCTAGCAGGCATCCATAGATATATCATGAAAAGAGTGTATGCCAGTGCATGTGTACAGTACGTAACAATGAAATAACACAAAATGAAGAATAACAAAAAATAAACATTTGCCACTGGAATCACTCTTGAGCGCTCAAGAGTGGTCCCGAGCGCTCGGGAGTGTTGTCAACACCTTCCTGCAAATGTTAGCACTAAATAAAACAAATCATCTACCACTGATTACTTTCAAACCAGAAGAGTAAAGGGGAAAGCACTCCTGAGCGCTTAGGAGTAATCCCGAGTGCTCGGAAGTAAAACCAATAGACTGAAAAACTTTTGTAGCCTCTTTTGCTCTTGTTGTTAAATCAAGATCAGGTGGCTCACCACCAGTATGAGAAACTGGTATAAACCACTGATCTCCCTCAGAAGTAGAAAAACAGTGGCTTAGGTACAAAAATGAAATTTTATACCTTTGATCTTGAACAAGACTTCTTGGATTGACTTGGATACTTGAAAATGGGTAGAAAAACAGTAGAAAAATGAAGTCTAAAACTTCAAATGCTTTTGTGATATTTGAATTTTCTTTGAAAATTATTTGAAAAAGAAAATTGGAAAATGTTTGAGGGAGTTTTGGAGACTGAGTTTTGGCAGCAAAATGGGGAGAGAGAGGCTGATTTTTCGTGGTCGTTTGTGAGGTAGAAGATGGGGGTTTATATAGGGGAGAGGAGAAAATGTTTGAAATTTGAAAATAAAATCAAAATAAAATGGGAAAATGGTTTTGGGGGGGAAAATGGCATGATTATTCTTCTGCTCCATTTGAATACTCAGGCAAGACCAGGTTGAACGTTTGAATGGACTGAAAAAGTCTGAAAAAGGTCTGAAAAAGCCATGGTCAATGGTCAAGCTCATCACATGCTGTAACAGAGCTCCCGAGCACTCAGGAGTGGTTCCGAGAGCTCAGGAGTGGTCCCGAGCACTCAGGAGTGGTCCCCAGCGCTCAGGAGTGTCTGCCCAACTTTAGAAGGGCGCCACGGACACTCCCAAACTCGGTTTTGGGTGTATTTCAAAGCGTTGGAAAGCTCGTTGAGTCCTCTTTCTAATCCAATTGGTTGCATTCAAAAGTATTTTGTATGCTGAAATGTGAGCCCATTTTACCCTCAGGGTGTCAAGGAAAAAGATGATTTTGGTTTGCAAAAGACCAAGAAACATTGTTCAAGCTTTAGCCAAGTCCTGTTTTGATTCCGTTTCATCATTGGGGAGCCTCAAAGCCACAAACTAAGGATCAATTATAGGTCCAAATTGGGGTGTCTACATGTATTAGTCTTATGTCAAACTTTCTGGTTATGGCTCTCAAGTCCCCAGCAAAGTCGCCAAAAATTGTAGACACCTCCCTAAGCGGGGCATCGCCATACAGATTGATCGTTGCTATTTGTTTGGTTGTTTGCTTCGTAAACCAGAATCATGGATATTCCCATGGATAGGAACATCACCACACGATAACGGTTATCATCAAAACAGAGTCGTCACCTAATTTATAAAAACTAGGAAAAACAGATAAAAATTTCGGGTACGGGAGCCAAAAGTACAATAAGGGGAAGGTGCAAGGCACCCCTCTTTTCCCAATTATAAGACTGGCCCATATTTGTTTGACATACGATTAATATTTGTTTTATTTAACTCTAAACACATAAGTTGATTATTAACCTTTAACAGTTGATATGGTGAGCCAAAACAATAATTGAAACATGCATCGGAAAAGCAGAACAAATCTATTCCAGGGAGATGGATCCCGCGGCCGGTGAATAGATGTCACATCCGAGGGATCCTCCTGGTTTGATGTACCGGCTGATGAATCGAAGACCCAGCCGATGTTCTTCATCACACTAGACTTTACAACTAACAAAAGATCAGAAAGCTACGATTAAGCATAAAAATGGAAAATAAATTGAATCAGAGGCCCTTGGGCCTAACCACCGTGATCCCTCAGTGGCTTGATTGCTTCAGATTGAGGGTGATTGACTAGATTGCTTCTCCAAAAACCCTAGGGTTAGGGTTTAGACTTCGGGGGTTCGATCGTCGGATTGTGGCTGCCTTCGGGAGGTTAGGGGTTTTGCAGAGTGGATTTGAGAGAGTATGTGTGTAGAATTTCGTGGCTTTATGAGTGATTGAATGTATCAATTGTATATATTTTCAGAGCCAAAGGCCCCTTTATATAGGCACCGGATGACATCACTCCAACCAATCACATTGCACGATCAAAATTGGAATTATAGGGCAACTCTAACTCCTTATGGTAATCTCCTTATGTAACTCGAACGCATCAGAATTTGGCTGCTAGGGTTTTGATGATCGGATCAAACGTATGACAGAACATTCCAGAATCTGGAAAATAAACTATCTGGCGGCCGAGTGAACGATTAAGCAGCCGAAGGATAGACCTGGCGACTAAAAGATCAATCTCTCAAGGAGATTTTCAAGCAACAAGTTTCACGGGTGAAGAAATGATGTTGAGGCCGTGAGATCGATGTTACGATCGAAAGATAGATTTTCCTAGAATGCTGTATTTCTGTCTAAAAGGATATATGGCTCTGGATTGGGTCCTCTAAGTGGCTAAAAGTACTCACCATAAGTCCACGGGTTCTTGAGAAATCAATTAGCAATCACTGTATCTATTCATCATTGGGATGGTCCCCAATGTGAGATTTGAAATAATTATTAGGTCAAATTATGGTGTCTACAGTCTTGGCCCTTGGACTGTAAAAACACCTTGCCCAATATTTAGGTGGTTCTTTCAACAACCACTCATGTGCCTTCACATCAACTGCCCTTACCTCTATCATCTTTGCACGAAACTCAAGTATAGTGTAAGCACTTGCCGGCCCCCATATAAAGTCCTTTAACTCCTTCCATTTATGCACTTTCTGGAAGTTGGAGTACATATGTCTCATGCAATACCTATACTCCACACCAGGGAATAAAATATCCATAGACTCTATAAGTCCCTGCATAAGAACCATAAATTACAAGTGAATATCGACAAATAAATGGCTTAAATAATTGTTAAAGTGTATATAACAAACAACATTACATATACCTTTTATCTGTCAGAAATAAAAATCCATCCTCTATCCTCAAGCTTGCCAATGATATCTGTGAAAAGTTCAAGAAACCAAGTCCAACTATCCTTTAGCTCAGATTCCATAACTGCCATTGCAATGGGATACATTTAGTTGTTACCATCTCTCCCAACAGCATGCATCAACTGCCCTCCAAATGGATCTTTCAAGAAACAAGCATCCAAACCAATAATAGGCTTACAGTTGCCTACAAATCTCTTAGCTTGAGCATCAAACAGAATAAACAACCTTTGAAAAATAGGGTTTCTCTCTAGCCAATGTCTATCAACCTTGTTTTGCACAACTTCCAGGGTTCTTATTTTTTATAATCTCATAATAGTCCCACAGTCTATGGTATTTTTCACCATGTGCCCCATCCATAATCTCTATAGCCTTCCTCTTAGCCCTATAAATTTGCATTTCTGAAACATCCAACATCTATTTTCTCCTAACATCATTTTGCATTGCTGTCACCTTCCAATTAGGGTCATCATTTATCTCATCTACATACTTCTTGGCCAACCACTTTGTAGATGCCCACTGGTTATGGTAAACCCTGGGACAAGTATGTTTCCCTTTAAGTCTTTTAATTTAGTAAGTTGTTGTGTCACCTACCATAGATACATAAAGACTCCATTGACAAGGAGGTTCCCCTTCTTCATCCTTGCACTTTAAAGTTACCTTCCTAGATTCAATTTTTAGGTACTTGTATTGACAACCATGCCTAAGATGAAACTCCTTCAAGAAAGCCTTAAAACCCTAAACAACATCCCTTCAACCAGTTTGGGATTTTCCATATCTCTTTCTTCATTGAACTCTAGGCATTTCATCTTGTTTTTCCCCTTCTTCTTCTTCTTCACCTTCTCATCATCTAAGGAGCTGACAACACTAACATTTTCATCACTACAATCACTTTCCTCAACCTCACTAATTACCACACCTTTTCCAAGTCCTCCTCCAAATTACTAATTGACAAACACCCTCCTTCATCACCATCCACACCCTCACCCTCATTCACTACATATTCAAAGTCATCACCATCAGACGACAACGATGAATCCCATAATCCATTGCAGGCAAAATCACTATCACTATCAGAATGACTGTCCCCACCATTACCATTGTCAGTAACACATTGCCCCCCTCCCTCCCTATCTCCTACTCCTCCTCATCATCAGCATTTTCAGCACAAAGATGTCCCCCTGATACCCCAAGTTTTGAAGTGTAACGCCCCGAATTTTGGGTACGTTAAATAAACATTTTTATTGAAAATCTCAACAGAGTCTGGCTCATTATTACATCATAATCCCCATATTTACACAAGGGAGGGAAACTAAGGTTCCTAACTACAGCTCCGCCTGCTCTTCCTTCCTAGCCAGCTCTTCGGCTTCAAATGCCTCCAAGGTGTACAGCTCACCATGTTCATCTACAAGATCTGACACATTATACCGGCGTCGCCACCAATATAATATGTCAGGGTCACCAAAGGTAACACTATGAGCTACAGGAGCTCAATAAAATAATCCAAACCCACTGACCCATAACTTACAAGCAATACATCATAAAGTCAACAATTTCCACATAACACATGCTAATCTAGCCAAAATAATTAACAATGACACATCCGCATTCGATATTAAATCAACGTTGGTGTCCAAGAGTTATGAGTTTCTCCTACACGACTCATCGTAAACCGTGTCTCTGTTTCATATACCGTTCAACATTTCCAAAATCTTTTTTTACACATCCAACCTTAGTTCCGCTGTTCCAAGTTCCCGAGTATCCTCACAATGGTTCCTCTGCATCGGGTTCCCATTGGCACACTATGCATTGGCTCCTCTCCACAGATAACCAAGCCACACACCCTACCTCGGTTCCGCCGCTCCAGGTTCCCGGGTATCCGCACAATGGTTCTACCGCTCCGGGTTCCCATTGGCACACACACACACACACACATAACTCACATAACTCACATAATGCCACTGAAACTGGTCATTATGTAGTTTCAAAAACATTTCCTTCTTTGGAACACATTCTTCTTGTTAACCACACCCTAGGTGCCATGTTTCTACTTTCTCGATTTCTGTGTCTCGTTTTCATGCATCGACTCCGCGGTAAGACTTTTCACATAAGAGATCATAATTATTCATTTGCAATTTTGAAACTAAACTAACAAGAGCATCCAACTCTATATTATTAGCATGCTCATAACCATCCTATAGATCAAAATACGAATACTTACATTCAAACGTTAAAATTTCTATCCTTCGGAACTCGTTCTTTCTTTCCTTTTGGGAAGTTCAAAATCACATATGTTTCTCCAAAAATAAAGTTTATGAGTTCAACATACTCTCCATCCTTTTCATCAATTCAAAAGAAACACCTTTCGAATATTTTCATGCATTTCTAACATTGACAGCAATAGATAACCTTATCATAAACCAAAATAACTAAAGTAATACTGGGGAGAATGAGTAGAGATTAATCTACCTTAATCCGAAACTAGTCGGGGCCGAATAAGCTAGTTGAAAAATTCTACGGGTGGTGAAACTCGCAAATCTGGACCGAACTTTGGATGGCAGTAACTTGGTCAATCTTTCACCGAATATGATCGTTCTTGGGTCGAAATTGAAACTCTAGAAGTGCTCTACAACTTTCGTGAAGGAAGTTGATCCTAGAAACGACTTTAGGTAGGAGAAAAACGGTGATAAAGAAGGAGACAGTAAGCTGTCTGGAAATGAAAATCCGAGATTTTTACTGAACTTCGGATGCCAATATCTTTGTCATTTCTTCACCAATTGGGGTGGTTCTTGGGTCTAACTTGAAGGTCTCGAAGTGCTCTACAACTTTTACGAAGGAAGTTGGTTCTAAACACTACTCTAAGCAGGAGAAAAATGAAGATTTACGAAGGGTAGTAGGCTGCCTGGAACAATGACAATGGTTTCTAGAGAGAAGTGAGAGCAAATGAGTGAAGGTGTGAGTTGAATGGCATGAGAATGGCTCTATTTATAGCCAAAACTTTGGCTCTCTCTCCTCTCTTAAGCCCCCCCCCCCATACCTCAATCTTTGACACTTGTCAAGCAATCTTGAAAGATCAAGGTCTAATCCTAGGTTTGCATGGCTAGGATTTGTACCAAGGATTGGATTTGGAAGATTTGATGGAGGGAAGGCTAGATTGTACAAGATTTGGTGTTAAACAAACAAAGAAAGGACAATTGGGAGATAGATTCTTGGCTAGGAAGAATATTTACCCAAGGATTTGAAAGGATATGGAAGATCAAGCATGGTACAACCCAAATCTCCTTCTTTCTTCCTTCCTCTCTCTCTCTCTCCCTCCTAGTACACTACATACATATATATACATACAATGTACAAGAACAATAAAATAATAAGTACTTCATCACATGGGGATTTAGAAAATGACTATTTTATTAAATCCAAGTACTTAGTTGGAAGATTAACCTTATTATCCAATGGATAATAAATCTCCTAGTATTTATTGTCCAATGGACAAATGTAATAAGGGAAATTTTGTATTAAAATAACCAAAGTTGTCCTTGAAAGCATGTGTAAAAATCTAATTTTTATAAAGACATTAGTACTAAACAAATCTAGGGTTTAGATATACCCCAATATTTTGATGCATAAAATCACATGGGAAATCTAAATCTTAATTATAAAAACAAAGCCTTGTACCTTGTTGGAAGATTAGTGCTATTACCCAATGGGTAATAGTTTCCCTAGTGGTTAATAACCAAAGGATAATAGAGTAAGGTACTTTAAAGTTATACCATGGTACTATAAGCTAGTATATATAACTATATATATAGGTACTTTAATATAATCAAATAAGTACTTTAGGTAGAAAACTAGATTTACTCTATTGTTCAATGGACAAAGAAATCCCTAACATATATCGTCCAATGGATAAAGGCAAAACGGTTCAAGGAGGTTCAAAAGGTTCATCTAGTAACTATATGAGTTTGGTTGCTCGGCTCCTCCAAGTAGTCGGTTGGAATCTAATTCGATTGGCCCCGAAGAACTAGAATCTAATTACGACGGATTACTGAAAGTAAAAATAAGTAATTCAAATAAAATTAAAATATTTAATGAAATTTTACCTTCCAAAATCAGGGCTGTTACACGAAGACTAAGTTTTACTCTCTCCCACTCCACCCCAACCCCTCCTCATCATCCTCTTCAACATCAAGATGGGTAATAAAACACTCAAATCTTTATCCTCACCCTCATAGAGAACAAACATTTCTGTCATACCTACATCACTAGTAATCTCAGATAACCCATTCTCTATACTATGACCTAGTCTTAAATAAAAAAATGAGCGCCATGAGTGACACCCTTTTTCTTGCATTGCACTCACTAAGTTAGCATAGGAAAACTCATAAGGTATCACTCTTGAATAACATATATTCCCATCAATGTAGTTGTGGAATGGATTTCCTTCAATTTTCCCACCAAATGTAATATTCAATTGAATCTTTTCATCCCCCATCTTCAATTATTAAATGCAAGAAGCCCAATAAAGGGGGGGGGGGGGGGAAACACCAAATCAATGTCCAGTATGTCTGTACATAAATAATAACAAGCATGGGGACCATAAATCCATGAATCCATAACATTATTGCAGGGGGACCACAAATCCAGAACATGTGAAAAAAGTTTTAAAAAATCCTCTTTACAGGGGCTACAAACCCACACGACAAAATGAATTGTATACAGGAAAAGCTCTAATTTTTTTGACATTGCAGGGGGGAGAGAGAGAGAGAAAGAGAGAGCTTGTAGAACTGACATAGAAAACCCATTTTGTAACTCATTACCTATATATTTTATATTCCTCGCTAGATCCCAAACCCAATTTTAATTATGAAAAACCCTAAATTTCATCATCAACTTCATAAACTCTAGTAAAACCCGAAGTTACGATATACGAAGAGATCAGAATCATCCTCAAAATCACTGTCAAATTCATCTTCGAAGTCGTACTTATATCAAATCGAAATCAAACCCTAATATGTTGGTCTTCTTGTGGTGTCGATCGATCGCGTAGGATGCTACATGGTTTTGTTGAGATTACAATGTTAGGGATTGTGGGAATACAATGGGGGATTATGGTTTTTGGGGTTACGGGTTGGTTATGGTAGAGAGTAGAGAGAGAGAAGTTGTCGTGTGTGGTGGAGAGAATGGGGTGTGGGAAGAAAAAGATAAGTATTAACTATATATAAGAGAGGGTAAATTGGTCTTTCTAGCCATTCCATCCAAAGGCATTAGGTCCCCCAAACAAAAATTTTAATGAGAGGGTCTAGCTGTAGCAAGAATTCGTGGAGGGGGTGTCCATGAAAAATAGGTAAACATTGAGGGATGTCTAGGTAAATAACCCTATAATTAATCTATAATTAATTATTAGTAATGTTAAAAAAAAAATTCTATCAATTTTAGTATTTTATCTTAATAAAGGGATATAATGTAGATGTACATAAAATATAGGAGGTAAATCATAGTTTTTTTTACACGTTACGTGTAACTCTAGTTCAGTTTCAGTAGTTCGTTTCTTTATTTTTTTTTCCATGTTATGTTCTATACTTCCCAACGGTGTTAAACTTAATTCTGAGTGTAACCTTCTTCCTTTTTAGCGTAGGATATATGCTTGAGTTTTATTTTTGATAAAATTCGTGAACAAAACTGTAACCCATCCACAAGTCACGGATTAAATTGAAATCGAACTTTGTGACTTTTGATCTGGAGCAGCCCTACTATATTAAACAACTAGTGATTGCCCATGCCTAAAGGCACGGCACAACACGCCGATATAAAAAAAAAAGGCACAACACAACACTTTTTTATTACAACTTTAAAAAAATTATCCTTCGCGTCTAGAGATCTTAACAAACCAAAATGAAATAATTTATTTTTTAAAATTCTCTTCAAATAGGTTGAAATGAATGAATTTCTTCTAAGAATAGTTTCACAACAAATAATACAACACCGATTGAAAAAGTATGAGCACATATCCAAATGAAATTTATAATTAACTTATGCACAACCATTCGTTAATAGCTATCACGATAAATTAATACTTATATCACACCCGTATCCAATATAGTTCAACCATCAACTAATCAAAAAAAAAAAATGAATAGTTTTAAAACTCCACTTCCCATAAGTTAACTGTTTTTCTTTAACATTGAAAATGATTCTTACAACGGAATACTACAACTTGAGTTTTTTTTCCCCTTCAAATTAAAGGAATGCTACAGGCCTACAACTAAGACAAATTATCAAGTACTACTACTTAGAATCATGCGTCCAAGAAATAGGTGATACAACTTATTACAAAAAAAAAACTAAGTTTATTCTTTATATGACTAAAGTTTCTATAATATTTTTCTATTGTTACCTTAGTTGATAAAAGAAAGGAATTGAATAGAGTTTTTTGATGGATGAGTGGACGATGCACAACACCCCAATGATAAAGTTAAAGATTGACGATAGGGATAAGAAAACATTTTAATAATAAAAAGGCTTGCTATTAAATAAAGGAAAAAATATGTTTGTATCTAGAAATGGCAAGATTGCCAAAGAAGTAAGGAAAGAGGAAAGGAGAAGATAAATTTATTAAAGAAGTTGATTGAACGGCTATAACTTATTGAAAATTTGATCCGACGGCTAGAGAGGTGCTCTTGTTTATATGTATAGACAAAAATCGCTCTGTTTTATAATATAGATAAAATTCTCTTCAAATAGGATAAAATGAACGAATTTCTTCTAATAATAGTTTCACAACAAATAATACCACACTCATTGAAAAAGTATGAGCACATACCCAAATGAAATTTGTAATTAACTTATGCACAACCATTCGTTAACAGCTGTCACGATAAACTAATACTTATATCACACCCGTATCCAATATAGTTCAACCATCAACTAATCAAAAAATATATATATATATATTGAATAGTTTTAAAACTCCACTTCCCATAAGTTCACTGTTTTTCTTTAACATGGAAAATGATTCTTACAACGAAATGCTACAACTTGGGTTTTTTCTCCCTTCAAATCAAAGGAATGCTACAGGCCTACAATTAAGACAAATTATCAAGCACTACTACTTTGAATCATATGTCCAAAAAATAGGTGAAACAACTTGTTAAAAAAAAAAAAAACTAAGTTTATTCTTTTACATGACTAAAGTTTCTATAATATTTTTCTATTGTTATCTCAGTTGATAGAAGAAAGGAATTGAATAAAGTTTTTCTGATGGATGAGTGGATGATGCACAACACCCCAATGATAGAGTTAAAGATTGACATAGAGAGAAGAAAACATTTTGATAATAAAAAGGCTTGCTGTTAAATAAAAGAACAAATATGTTTATATATCTATAAATGGAAACATTGCCAAAGAAGTAAGGAAAGAGAAAGAGAGAAAATAAATTTATTAAAGAAGTTAATTGGACGACTATAACTTATTAAAAATTTGATCCGGCTGGAGATATACTTTTTATTTATATGTATAGACAAAAACCGTTCTGTTTTATAATTACGCAGATATAGATGGGACACGGCGACTCCTGGTTCAGGCTGCAACTGAAACTCTCTCTCTCTCTCTCTCTCTCTCTCTCTCTCTCTCCTCCGGCCAATAGCGACGGACGTGAAGATGCTGACTCTCTCTCTCTCGTCGCCACGGCCCCTCTCTCTCCACAATAAACAATTGCCCTATCTGAGATCATCTCCGCCTCAGGAGACCAGGCTTCTCCACTCCACTCAACAACACTCCACTTCCTTCCTCTTCAACCCACTCAGGTACGTACTCATTCAAACATATTCAAACCTAAATTCCCGCAACTCTACGATTACACGTGTTATAGTATATGTCATATGTATTTCCAGTGTTTCGAGTAATCGGGAGACGATGAAGATGATGAAGAAGAACAAAGGCAGAGGGTTTGGGGCTGTTTGTTACTCTGCGCCTCTCACTCCTCGGAACCTTCAGTTGATCTCCACTGTTTCTACCGCGTAATGATCTCCCCCTCCCTCTCTCTCTCTCTCTCTCTCTCTCTCATTTGATTGATATTGCAGTAGGAGCCCATGGCGGCCTGAATCACATGTATTTTTAGATTAATAGCATTATTGCAATTAAGATAGCTTATAATATAAATATTGGTACTTAGATGAAGACGAGATTACGTGTATATACATAATTGCATTTAAGTTTATAAACACTATTGGGTAATGACCTCTCTCTTTTATTTTTTATTTTTGGTAATGACTTCTCTCTCTTTCTCTCGCTCGCTAATTTCATTGATATTGCCGTAGGAGCTGCGTAGAAATAAAATACTCCATTTATTATTCCGTGTTGGAATGATGAAAACGATTGTGAAGCCTGTCATAGTATAAATAAATAGTCATTTGGGATAACCGAGTCTCTTGTAGAGGATAAATTTGCTGCGTTGTTTTTGGTTAGGAAATTCGGACCACGTATTTATTGGTATCCAATTAATATGATTTTAAACCGCAGTTAAGCGTTTCGACGAGATCTACGATATGAACGGAACCGAGATCCACAATTAAGTGTTTCAACGATGACTATAATATGAACCGGTTATTGAATTCAGTCCAGCTAGGGGCGGAAAATGCTGAACTGCACGGGGTGCAGTTTTGCCGGAAACTGGTGACAATGGATTTCCTTTGAAATTGGTTAATGAATAAAAAATAATTGAAGTCACGTTGGCCCATTGATCGGATTGAATTGATTTTTGGCAAAGTAACTAACAAAAATGAGGAAATTGGGTTTTGAAAGGAGTGACAGATTGCTTCTTGAAATTTGTTGTGGAGAATCTATTAATTGGTGTAATGGTTGATGGAGTTAATAGTATATTAGATATGATCTACTTCTTCCATTTTATATCATTCATTCATTTCTTATGTTTGCTGATATTGTTCACCCATTACTCTATAAGTGGGCAGAAAACTGGAGGGAAAGAAAACAGAAATTGAATGCAAGCAACTCCCGGTCTCTCTTGTTTCTTTCATATCGCTTTATCTGCAGCAGTATTTCTTTTGTTCAACCATTAACTATATTTTGGAACACCTTTCTTTCTTTGCCTTACACACAGAGAGAGTTAGAGAGAGAATCTTCTCCACTTTCACCTAAAAAAATTTGTTAGCAGATAATTATGACCCATATCCCCATATCTGTATCCAAATTTGGATCTGTATCGGGTACCCTCTATTTTTAGGTTGGAAATGCTGGTCAGTTAGATATAGACCCGTATCAGATACCTGCACCCAAATCCATGTGACATAGCTCATGTGTACAATTTATCTTACAAGCTTTACATTCAAATTGGTGTCTCTTTACATTTATCTTTACAAGTTTTACAATTTTTTACCTTGCAATATGCTCTGATGTTAATCCAATTTTCTTCTCTAGGGTCTTAATGCTTGCAAAGGGAACTGCGATCCACAAATCCTTTCTAGTTCCTTTATTTGCTCTGCAAGCACCTCCAATCATCATTTCATGGATCAAGTAAGCCTTTGAGCATTATTCTGTGTCTTTTTTGCTAGGTAAATTATGTGTACTTCATTTCCCTTAACATTGTAGTTCTTATTAATCAAGCATTAAATTTTCAGATCATGACTCATCAAGCTTGTTAATATTGCCGTGCAGGGGTGAATATGGTATTTGGACTGCATTCTTGGCACTTATTGTTCGTCTCTTCTTCTTTATTCCTGGTAGGTTCTTTAGGTACCAGTGATAGGATTGTACACTTGTGCAATCATTCTGAGCATAGTCTGGTACCTTTTATTTACTCGTTTTTAATAGCCTAATTTGGCCAATTCTCAGCAATCAATCTCCATACTGGTATTCCTTTGAGTTTCCTTGTATGTGTTTTTGGGAAAAATACAAGAACTTGCCCGAAGGCTTTGGAAGTTAATCCTTATAGATACTTTTTGGGACTACTTTGATGTTTATGAAAGGAATTTAATTGCTTTTGTTAACCAGTGTTGGTCAACTTGAACAAACCGCAAAGATAAGTTTACTTTTCAAAAACCTCAAACTAGGCATGATAGGATTTAGCTTTAGATGGTGTTGGCAATTTCCCATAGGAGCAAATCCTTGGTCTTGTAATTTGCTTGTGTATAATACTAGAATGGACTTGATAGATTAAAAGACCGTATCAGTCACATCTCCGTGACACTCTAAGATATCATTGCCTGACACGTCGACGACAAGTTTTCAAAGTGCTCTATTTTAGTATTGGTGTCCTTATTCATGCTGTTTTTTAGTCTTATTTCGTGTTGACCTTGCCATAACAAATCTTAGTGCATTGTTCTGGAGACCCCACTCAATGGGCTCTCAAGTGGGTCTTAAACAATGCTAATTTCAAACTCAGTAGCTGCCCCTGCCCTGCTCCTGATTTGGTTTCGATTCCAGCTTTTTGTTGAGGTGTGTATCGGTTTTATGAAGACCAACCAGTTCCCTTTGCCAACCTTCATCCATCAAAGCCCACCCAAAGGCGCCCAATGGGCTAAAAAGTGATAGATTTGGGTTACAGTTTTTTATTCCCCTATTAGCAGAAGCCTAGTCACGTTTGCGATAGACTAGAGCACAATTCTCACTGAGTACGTAGGGCTAGCATACGTATGCTTTCATGAAATTCAATTTGTCAGTCTTTATGAGCTGGAGTTTAAAGAGTGTAAACATTTGGAGACATCTAATCCAAGATCAGGAATCTCTGGAATGCTTGAGCCTAGCTTGAATAACTAGGAAAACCAATTTTGGACAAGCCCCTAACCCTCCAACACAAATGTGGCCCCGTTCGCACATGGTGTTGATGGACAGATTTGAGGGGAATGAAATGCCTGGGATGGAGACTTGGCCGAGGTTGCCACAAAGACCCAACTCTATAACATTATCAAAAAAGGGCATCATCCAACCAAGATCCAATTGTCTGGGAGTGTTGTCCTGATATATATATGGTAGGTCAATTGTCCAAAAACCTATATTTGTGGTAGAATTGGTTGCTAACAGAGAGAAACTTTGTCATAGCTACATTACCATAAACTCTGGTTTTGTTTTGTAAATGGGTTGCATCCCCTTGATGCCATTTTAATAAAGTACTAATCAAAAAAAAAAAAAAATATCATAAACTCTAGAGTCTGGATGGATCTTGTTCGAGTGAGTGGGTAATCTATTCTCCTTGTCCCATTTATCGATTGAATGTTTGGATTCCTTATGGTTTCATCAGGCAATTAAACCACTTGGTAATCTAACTGAGAGAAACTTCACCTTGCACAAGTCAATATGTTTTGCCTCCCCTAATGCGGGGGTTTGAAGTTGGTGTAGATTCTTGGCCCTTTGCCAAAAGCTTTAGTTTACCGTAGCTCCATCACCATGTCCTCTGGTTGGGTCTTGTTCGAGTGAGTGCATAAGCTATTCTCCTTTGCCTATTTATGAGATTGAATGTATTGATGCTTTATGGTTTATCAATACTTATTTCAATTGGCAACTAATCCTGTAATCATCCTTCAGGATTTAGTAATTTTCTCTGTAGTCTAAAACCCATCCGCCATCAGTATTTCAGGTGGTTTCTGTCATCTGCCCTGTATGAGGAAATCTGTAAACTTCATTTGCTACAAAGAGCAAAGGAAGTAAAGCAATGAAACGGGCTATGAAGCAGATTAAACAATTACTTTGCTTGTATTTCAATGTCATTATACTCTGCACTCTAATTTGTGCAGCAATTGGATCTGGAAATTCATTCTAACAGATCCTGTTTTGGCTTTGTTTGTTTGTAGGTGAACTGGAATTACCTTTTGTAGCGCTACTACTAGTTATTGTGGCTCCTTATCAGGTTATGAACCTAAGGTACATGACTGCCTATTTCTAGAGAGCTGAGACCTATAGGCACTGATACGTCAAAGTAGGTCCCGTACGCTTATTGAAGACGAATCGGGTGCAGATACATGCCGAGACATAATCAATATGCCAAATAAGAATCCAATAGTTACTTGAAGAAGTTTCTTGAATTTTGGATACAAGAGGGATACTCGCGGCTCCATTTTTTTAAGTTTACTAATATTTGGGGGTATTTTTGCGTTTATTTTTAAATTCATTACATGTCCTACTATGTTAACTCTAATAGGGGATAAGGTTGTAGTTTTTTCTAGTTTTCTGGTTGCTTCCACATCCCATCATGTTGGTTTCATTACTTTTCTTGCATTAAATTTGAATGTTCAATTGTAACTACAGAAATGAATTAACTCCTACTTGTGGTTTTATTTTCCTAGATAAACAATTAAAAAATCATTAAAAAAAAACATGATCGTATCCTAGGCCATATTGTATCCTACTTTTTTAATTTCAGCCGTATCAATGTATCCGGATCGTATCGTACCCATATTCTGTCTTTACATCCGTATCCGTGCTTCCTAGGCTGAGACTTTTTTTCATTGTCTTTTCAATTAATGGTCTGTTTCTTTCTTATCATTCATGGCAGGGGAACACAAGAAGGTGTCATTCTTTCTTTGGTACTAGCAGGTTATTTAGCATTCCAGCATTTCTGGGGAGCTGGCAGCTTGAGAAGGGCATTTGACCAAGGTTCAATTGTTGCCACCTTAGCCACCATATGTATATTCGCTGTGCCATGCTTGCTTTTAATCGGACTTTGATGTGTAATGTAGAAGCATCCTTTCAACTCTCTGTAAATTATCGTCTTCGTGGAGAAGATAATGTTGGAGAATGACTATAATATCTGAACCTTTCTTCTCTAGCATAAGAGTTCAGATGAATGTTTGGTTTCTTCTCTCGTCACAATAAATTATGTTAAATGTTCCTGCATTCATTCAACAAATATAGATGAAAGACCAATTTATTATTCAATTGCTTGCTCTTCTCTGTTTGGTTAATTATTTTTATATGCTTATGTAGAAATCATTTTATGATTTGGTTCCCGTGTGATCAAGGCCTTATCCTTATGTAGGTTAGTCACCAATTATATGTAGTGATGTCACTGATGATGTAAGCCAACCCTTTTTACTCCTATAAATAGGGGTTGTCTCAACCTGTTGTAAACCAGACTTAAGCAATATATCCAGTGTGTTATATACTCTTGTGTTCTCTCCTTGATCCTCACCTACTTTGTGTTTGTATCCAGCTTCACTAGGAGGAGTTCATATTTGTAATCAGTTTAGTTTAAAGAACACAGTGTTTGATACTTAAATATTTGCTTTCGTTTGAGTTCCATGGTTTCTGGACTACATTAGAAGTCCTGTGATCACTCACTTTGATTTCAGGTACGCCATTGTAAAATTTAGTCACTATGAACTTTTTGGTTGAACTAGCATTACTGTGTTGTGCCGTTTAGTGGTGCAAGTTGTGGTTTGGTTTATAAGATGGACTCTTCAAATATAGTGATTGGTCTGTGGGGAATTTGTACACTACTGAAAATTGAGATTACTGCATTTAAGGAAACAAAATATACCCAATGGTCGGATTGGTTAAATTTCTTTTACTGGTATCTCAAGTGATATTCACTTCAATATATGCATGAAAGTTGGTGCGTAGGCTCTGGATGGGATTCTTCATTTGAGCTTTTCTTGCAAAAGCTATTTAGTAGCCATAGCAAATATCCCCAAGGTGTTATAGAGGTCGTGACCTGGGCAAAAATATGTACCCTGGAACCAGGCTCTCCCCAAAAAAGTGGTTGGAAGGCTCCCCACCGACAGTCTCCTCTTGTCCCAAACCAGGATCTGAGCGGGGAACTTGGGCGTCGGGTAGGACCTTTTCGGAAATACCACCAAGTTTCATGAGACTTGGTGGGTTTGCCTAATTAAATGGCACCTTGACACAGCAACTGCATTTTCAGGTTTTGTACAACATATATTTGAAAGCATCTTTGATTGTTGCCCATACCTTGTCTGACTATTTAGGATACGATGTTCCGTATTAGGCAAAAACATAGTACATACCATGTTCCGTATCTTTGCAAAAGAGGTAACTTGGGTTTAGTTCTGAATTCAGTAGCTTATTAATCATCTTATCATTGAGTCAGCTGATGGCTATTGTACATTGTCTCTGCGCTAAAGCAGTCCTAAAACCAACTTGTGTAGACTATAATACTTATCTGTTAACTCCATAAAGAGTAGCTGAAAATAACCTATCTTACTTGGCTCTTCCTCTCTACATGCTTCTTAGTTGAACTACGACACAGAAGTAAAACTTTAGGCTAGCAATGATCTAGATGTAAAAGAACAGGCCTTGAGATTAATATCTGGTATGCGATGGAAAATTCACACCATCCCCGTCTGAATCACCTTCTCAATGTGATGAGAGAGAAAAAACACAATTTCTTTGTCAACTGTCTAGAGATGATTTGCTGCTAGAAGTGAGAAACAAGCCATGGTGAAGAGAAGCATTAGGTTTTGCGACACTGAATCTGCTGAGCTGGGAGATGATGTTGGTTCTGAGCCGTAGACTGTTGGTACAGAGGGGGTGGTGTAAGGATTAATCGGTGTGGTTGTGCTGTAACTGAAAACATGGATACTTTATCAGTTAGCTTGAATTCTAACCAGAAAACTAATACTAAAAGTGGTTTGTAGAAGTAACCTGGGTGGTGGCGGCGACAAAGGAATCGTTGTTGGCGGTGTTGGCGTCGAAGTAGTTGCTCTCGGTGTTGCATAATGACAGTTTCCAGAACCTGCAATAGTGCCGAGACCAACTTTCAGAAATTAAAGCTAAATCATATTATTGATGCTTAGTACATGCAAGAAGTCATGCATGTATGAAGTAGGAATTTGAAATTGTGTATGGCATGATAGACAATTTTGAAATCGAGTTAATCTGAAAATCTTGGTGAAAATGCAGAGAGGCTAAAGCCCAATTGCACAATTTAGGTAGAACTCTTCATTACCTGTTTTCTGCTTCGAGTGTACAGAGAACACAAAAAACTAATTTTGGTGATTTGTTACCTATTTCAGCAAGCATCAACAAAAAGTTTTTAGTTGTCTGTTACTCCACTATTTCAGGAAACGCTACCTACTTGTTTGGCAAACAGTAATGTACTCCTGTACTCCAGTTTTCATTTTGCAGAGAACACAAAAGTACTGTTTTGTGAAAATTGTTTCCGCACAAAAGCTAAAACAGTAAACACTGAGTGCTTCTGAACTTCTCATTGGTTTTCTTTCCGAAACAACAAAAATGAAGAAAATAATAGGACATAGATGTTTGGCTGGAATTTTTGTGGATATGCATATCTTACTTGGATCAGTGTAGGTGAGCTGTGCTACCCCACCGAAAACGCAGCTAGTTGGAACTGGATTCTTCTGGTAGTAATCATTGAATGCATACGAAGCATGATTTCGGATAGTGTTTGGATTGTAACAGCTTTGCCCTGCCTGAATTGCTGAACAATCTGCACCTCCATAGCCACAAGCATAGTCAAGACCCACCTGCAAAGCAGTTTCCGAAGCAGTAGGGCTTGCGACACACCAAGCCCCTCCTGATGTTATAGGCGTGGTGGTGGTAGTCGGAGGCGGTGGAGCCATGGTTGGTATGGTCGTGGTTGGTGGAGGCAATGTGGTGATTAGTGGCGGTGGTGGACTTGCCGGAAGTATTATGGGTGTTGCTGTAGTTGGAGGAGTTGGGTTGATAATGGGTATAGTGTCCAGTTGGTTAGAAGCAGATATTGAAGGTGAGAATATTACTGGAAGTTGTTCATACTCTAGCTTTTTGCTTTGATGAATTGCTTCAAGTGGTGGTTTTACTGCAATGCTTGGATCTGAAGACATTCCAAAATCAGGGTAAGTTATTCATTCCTTTCTGTACATGCAAAGGTTTGCATTGATTCCATTTTATCATGCCAATGCCCGATATATTTAACAAATTGCACTTTCCAAATTTATCATATCGATTTACAGTTTAAAAAGGAAATTCAAAATCGGAGTTAGATATTCTTTCCTTTCTTGACATGCAAAGTTTGTTTGATCCCTTTAACAAATAGAGCTTTACAGATTCATGCTATGTTTGGATCTTGGATTTGTTGAAGGGAGAGGAAGATGGAAAAACCAAAATATGCCTATTCTTCCTTTTCATTTTATGAATACAACCAAGCAGAGGAAAAAAATTCTAAAAAAAATCTAAACCCTTTCACTTAATGTTCTTTTCCCTTTGTAACACACATCCAATTTTCAAATTTCATTCAGTGCAAGTTGTTTGCTCTATTGGCTTGTTAGGTAGAAAGATATAAAGTCCGGATATGGCCATGGCCACACATAAATAGCCAGGTGGTGTATATCTTTTGTTTGTTTGCATGGGTTTTGACCCGCTTACAAACAAGCCGTATAAGTTTATAGTATCAACAGAGAAGTCATGGGAAGTAAGTGTGGATATGTTTCAGGTTTATAATAAAAATGCTTTCATACTAATCTGTAATGTACCTCCAGATCATTGATATAGGGGAAAGCATTTATGAACCATTGGATAGAATGAAAATGCAAAATTGTCATGTGAAAGATTAAAGAAACTCAATTTAGCCATGGAAAGTGATCACTCATGAAAAATGTACGTGCAAGAAATGTTTAGGTAAGAAAAAAGACTATTTCTGGAAGGATTGTAAAAAGAATCAAGCTATTCGACCTTGAATTTTGTTCAACTCATGAAAAGCTGGTTTGAAATTTGAACACATTTTCATCCTCATGAATTCAAGAGTTTGGTTCGAATAAGCTTGCTAAGCTCTTATGCACGTAAAAATAACAAGCTAAGCTCAAACACAACTTGTAAGTTTTTTCAAGTTAAGCTTGAATTGTGCTACGCAGCTCAATTCTAGTCTTTTACATCTGCAGCGTTTATCTTAGGGAGCAAGAATTGCAAGATCGACTTATTTTAGAATAAAATAGTAGATATAATAGTTGATTCATTTAATATGAAGAATAGAAAATCTTTTTGGGCTGGTTAGCCTTCAAACGTGATCAAGAAATTACCTGAACTAAGGAAAATAGACAAGAGGAAGAAGAATGTAAAACTCTGAAGAACTCTATCACCCATCTCCAAGAGCCACTTCAAGATCTAGTCCTGCAGTTTCTCAATCTAGCTTGAGCAATAGTAGAGCATGGGGTGGGGGGGTTTCTCAATCAAGAGAAGCACCAATTGTTTTGCTTTAAAGAAGTTGTTTCAACTTTCAATAAAATGTGTATATATACATGCATATAGAAAACGATTGAAGAATCAGAGCTTTCTTGAGTTGAAGATGAAAGGAACAGACAGAAGGAATATGAGAAAACTTGAGAAAAGAGGCAGCGGGTTAGTTGAAAACTGCAAGCAAGAGGAGGTACCAAAACAGACGGAGGGGGAAAAAGTGCATGAAGAGGAAAAGGGAAAAGATTTAGCGATGTTTGGAATCTAAATCTGGTGTTTGCTCTCATCAACTGATAGTTAATTTAAACAGTCATGTTGTGGCATTTTCCTTTCTCTTTTTCGCTTACCTTTCCCCTATTCATATACTTAACTCAAAAATAGAAGTTGGAGAGAGAGAGAGAGAGATGGATTTTGTTCCTAGTACTTTCATGGTCTGAAACCAAAAGTTAAAAGTTACTAGTTGGGGATGCCATGTTGAAGTCATCACTCTCTCTGGATGATTCCGGAAATTTTGATTATGCTATTATGTACATCTACATTACTAACTTTAGCAACTTCTTAAGGATAATCAAAAAATGATATGACAACTTTTGATTATTCTACTGTGGATGCTTACAATGATATAATTAAACTTAGTAACCTCCTTAGAAATAATCAAATTTTAGATTTTGGATAATCGAAACTAGTAACCATTTGCCAATAATCCAAAATTAGTGGACCCCACATATTTTCAATCAAATATACTCATCATTACACGAAAACTTCTCACTTCTAGTTTTCTCTCTCTCAACAATGTTTTCAAAAAATTATTTTACTAAAAATTATTTTTTCCACAAAAATTATATTTTAATTTTTTTTTCAAAGACAATTTTTATAAAAAAAAAACTGTTCTTTTTTTTTGGAAAACTGTTTTGTTTTTAAAACTATTTTTTTTTTCAAAACTGTAGTTACACAAAAAAAAAAATTAACTATTTTTTAAAATTATTTTCTTTGTCACGGGCTGGTTCATCGACCCTTAAGTGCCATCAACTGTGGTACCTCAACTGTGACCTCGGGTCAGGCAAGATTAGCCGCTGAGTTTAAACATATCAATAAGCGGAGAAAAAAAAACTAACAAAGATTCCCCTAGTAATGGCGAGCGAACTGGAAATAGCCCAACTTGAAAATCGGGTAATCTTATTATTCGAATTGTAGTCTGGATAAGTGTTCTCAGCGACGGACCGGACCCAAGTCTCCTGGAAGGGGGAACCAGAGAGCGTGAGAGCCCTATCATGCTTGGACCCTATAGCACCACGAGGCGCTGTTGGCAAGTCGAATTGTTTGGGAATGCGACCCCAATCGGGCGGTAAATTCTGTCTATGGCTAAATATTGGCAAGAGACCAATAGCAAACAAATATTGCGAGGGAAAGATGAAAAGGACTTTGAAAAGAGAGTCAAAGAGTGCTTCAAAATTGTCGGGAGGGAAGTGAATAGGGCCGATGATGCGCCTCAATTGAATGTGGAACAGGCTAATACCCAATCTACCAATCGACTCGAGCTGTGGACTGGTGTAGATTGGGACGGAGGCCAAAGCCTAAGAAGTCGTTAAGCCTATGGAGACGCCTTCGGGAAGAAGATTTTCGAAGGGACCCAAGTGAAAGCACATCTTAAGGGAAGAGCACATCGAGGAAGATTTCCAACACAAGGATGCTCCCCGAGGCCCATCAACAAGGAAGAGCACATATGTTGATGTGATGATCCCACTGCCGATATCTGAGGAGGAATCCATTCATCTGAACTGAAGGATCCTCTTTATGTTATAAACCTGTTCCGTCCTGTACAGGAGTATGACTATCTAACTGAACCTTTTCAATGCATTGTACTGGGCACTCCGGTGAGACGACCCGATCCCCTTGCAATCTTTCACACAGCCAGCCTATTTCTTTTTATTCAGAAAGGATCGACGAAGGGCGAACATGGATAGCCCCTTTCAGGGCTTGGTCTCAACTTCGGTAAGAAACTCAAGACACATCAAAAGCTCTTCGCTTAGCTACACCTTAAAGAGCCGATAAGATTTTCTTTCTTACTGGCCAACAACAGATGCCACTTCTCCCCCTTGTCCTGTAGAGATCTCCCCTTCCCTCTTTATTGAAAGAACACCCCAGGAATGTTGTAAGATATTTAGCTGCCGCTAAGATAATGACTTCGCATAACGAAAAGAACGACAAGCTCCGGTTCGATCAACGTACTAATGCCTCAACTGGCTGTAGCTTATATTCGTTCATTAGCTTATATTCGTTCATCGACTGCAGGATTCCTACCTTTAATGCAATCGATACCTTCCTTATTTCTCAGCCAACGCCCAAGCGGTTCAATGTGCCATCCCCAGACTTAGCACAATTCAGAACACTTGTTCGCCCTCTCTCTTTTATAAAGGGAAGCAAAGCACATGGAATAGCCCCCTATTCTGTTAGAAACCTATTCTATGAATAAAGAAGTTGTTGACTCAGATGTTTTACCCCACTTCTATTGCTAGTTCCCTTAGTCAGAGAGATCTATTGGATCGGGGCGTGCAAATTCACCAAACGGTTCGTTATTGCTGTGTACATGGACTATAACGAGGAGTCACGTAGTACGAAAAGACAGAACTTGGTAGGCTATATATGAGAGGCTTTTGGCTTGTGGTGAGTAGACTGCTTTCTTTCAAATAAAATTGTAGGTACACCGGTATAATCAAACTTAGGAACCTCTTTAGAAATAATTAAATTTTAGATTTTGAATAACCAAAATTAGTAATCTTTTGATAATAACTCACAATTAGTGGACCCCACATATTCTCAATCAAATACACTCATTATTACACGAAAACATTCTCTCTCTTCCCTTCACCCCCGCAACCCCCCCCCAACAAATATTTTCAAAAAAAATATTTTACTAAATACTATTTTCCCCCAAAAATTATTTTTTTAATTGTTTTTCAAAAATAGTTTATATAAAAAAAACTGTTCTTTTTTTTTTTTAAAACTGCTTTGTTTTTAAACTATTTTTTCAAAACCTTTTCTTATATAAAAATTATTTTTTTAAAAAACTATAGTTACACAAAAAAAAAAATTAACTATTTTTTTAAAATTTCAAAAATTATTTTCTATTTCTAATAAATAGTTTTTATTAGTTTCAAAACTATCTTTTAGTAAAAAGCTATTTTCCATGTTCATAGTTTTTTAGTTTGAAAATGTGATGTGATAAGTTTTGGTTATTCAATTTTGATGATGCTATTTGACCTCTACATTGTTAACATTAGCAATCTCTTAAATGAATAATTAAAAGCTGATGTGGTAACTTTTGGTTATCCCTTTTTATTATGTCATTGTAGATACCCTAAGACTTCCTCTATTGTCATAGGCATATTCTCGACGTCAATAAAAAAAAAATTGTTCATGATAGAGCAAATAAAGCATGTCAAGTTTGAAGTGTTGCTGCATCTTTAAGCTAGTCGTATAGTAGTCCTTGTTGATTAAAAAACAAACCGTACATAAATAAGAAATTGAGATTTTAAGAGAGATCATATAACTATACAATAAAAAATAAAACAGAAGAAGAGATAATTGTTTTACACATTGAGAGTCAAGATTGATACCAACAACCTTCACAGATAGCCCTTCATTTTTTATTTTTTATTTTATCGGAACGGATAGCCCTTCATGATCCACATAAAAATCTTTTAAAAAAATGTAGGAGAGAACACAACAATGCAATCAAAGGAGAAGGGATCATGTCAGTAAATTATTCTACACTTTGAGAGCCAAATTGATACAAAAGAGGTTGATACAAAAATGTTATATATAGAGAATAGATTGACTACTTTTTGTCGGTATGCATGCATGAAGAATTCACCACGAAATCTATCTAGTATCTATAGGTAATAGGTGTGGAAATTCTCTGAAAAATTGAGGAGGGAGAGTGTATTTGGAAGAAAGGAAATCAAAACTTTTCTTCATGGCATAATTAATGATTTTGTACCATACCTTACTATTATTTAATTTTAAGTACTTTTCTATTTATTAAAAACAATGCTTCCCATATCGAATTAGTCCATTTCTATATAAAGTTGGTATTTTATTAAGATTAGTAACCCTATTTTCAAATTCGATATGATTTGGTGAGTCAATATTATTTTTTTCTCATTTACTTTGAAGAGGCAAAATGTCATTAGAGACATACATTCATACATACATATACACACACACGACGGATCCTATGAGGGATCCCTCATTTTGTTAAAATGCGAGACTTTCATTTCCCGGTCAAATTTTGAAAATCCGAACCACTCAATGTGTGCAGAATGTGATTTTAAAGGTTCCAGTGAGAAATCAGCAAAAAAAAATGACCGGGAAGGGCTTCATCCGAGCAGTTTTTTTTTTACCATTCAATGAAAACTGCTCGGATGAAGCCCTTTCCGGTCATTTTTTTTGCTGATTTCTCGCGGAGACCCTTCAAATCACGTTCTGATCATTTTGAGCGGCTCGGATCATCGAAATTCAATCGAAAAGAGGAGTCCCGCATTTTAATAAAATGCCGGATCCCTCACCGAAACCTGACTGATATACACCACGGATCCTATGAGGGATCCCTCATTTTGTTAAAATGCGGGACTTTCATTTCCCGATCAAATTTTGAAAATCCGAACCGCTCAATGTGTGCAGAACGTGATTTTAAGGGTCCCATGAGAAATCAGCAAAAAAAATGATCAGGCAGGGCTTCATCTGAACAGCTTTTTTTGAACCGTTTCGGATGAAGCCCTTCTCAGTCATTTTTTTTGCTAATTTCTCGCGGGGACCCTTAAAATCACGTTCTGATCATTTTGAGCGACTCGGATCATCGAAATTCAATCGGGAAGGGGAGTCCCGCATTTTAATAAAATGCGGAATCTCTCACCGGAACCCGACTCTGTGTGTGTGTGTATATATATATATATCCAATTGGATCGAAAGTCCAAGCCAAGAATTATATGGTACATGTACTTCTATGACCATTGGTACATACTCACGGTATCCAGTCGAATGGTACGTTGATTGACCATAATGCGATAGGTAAATAATTTCTACAATCTTATATTTGTTCATATTTTGATGTGTGAATGACAATAAATCAAAATAAGCTTAGATGATAAGTTACGTACTTATTAGAATTTTAAAATGATCAAGAAAATATTAATGTGTTACTATATATTATGAACAGTAGAATTTGAAGTTAACTAATTGAGTTTCCATTGCAGATGATTCGGTTGTAACAACTCCGATTTTTAGTAAACAAAAATTTCATTTAAATATTTGATATTTCTTTATTAAGTCTTGGATTGCTTAATAAAATTTCCTTTAACTTTAATAATCCGTCATAATTAGATTTAAGACTTATAAAATTGTATCTTTTCACACCGGACAATCTAATCCTTTTCTAACAAGTATGCTTATAGAAGCACTTGTATATTTTCCTGGTGAGTGAAATAAAATCTTAAAATTATATTTATTGGCTAGAAATCCTACTTTGGCAAGTAGAATTAGCTTCCAACCGATTAGTTAGAGAAACCTAATTACCATTTCAACCTAGTTACATTCTCCTAACCCTAGATGAACCTTTTCAACCATCTTTGAACTTTTTGAACTTTTCAAAACCCTTATTGAACCATTTAGACCTAGGAAGGTAATCATTATACTTCCGAAAGTAATATACTTAGACTTGTCATGCATGCAAGCCTAAGAATAATAGTCTACTATAATCATACCTATTATAATCATGCCTATATATACATAGGTATACCTTCTAGGAAAAATTTTAACCATTGGATAATGTTTTGTCATT
>BPLS01000451.1:353889-436080 GCA_019656275.1 Rhododendron kiyosumense
CCCCTCTCTCTCTCCACATAGTACTATACTACGTTTATGTTTTGGTGTATATGTTTGCTTCATCGATTAAAGAAAGAGATGCAGGTGGAAGGGCGAATCGTGTCGGCTATCGGGGCGGGGCTGCTCGTCCTGGTTGGTCTCCACGAGTCGGACGTTGATTCTGATGCCGACTACATTTGCCGAAAAGTACTCAACATGAGATTATTCCTAAATGAAAAAACAGGAAAGAACTGGGACCAGAATGTAAGTCCCCACATCTCTTTATATAACATTTTAGTATTTCTCGTTTTAATGGTCAATTTAACTATTTTTTTGTTGACCATATTCCCCAATCAGCGGCGGAGTCAGGATTTTGACCGGAGGGCCGGATTAATAAACATATTTTTTCTCAGAATGTATACTTATTATATCATAAAATTTTTATTTTTCAATTCATTACATTTGTACATTGAAATTATTCTAGTCGAATGCAGTTAAAATATACCAATCAGTTTGTTTTTTTCTTTAGGCAACTTAACCAATTACGTGATTATTTTTATTTATGAAAGAAATTTAAAAATGAGAATGTAAAATAAACAATTTTTTTTATCAAATCAAACCAAAATTATTAAGATTATAAGTAGCTATACATAAATAATTATCAATAATATTCAAAATCAGGTATATACCAAATAAAATTTTTAAAACTCGGGAGGGTCGGAGAGGGTCGGGGGGCCGGGGCCACCCCGGGCCCCAACATAGCTCCACCACTGCCCCCAATTAAACTGTATGACATGGGCAAAACATGCAGCTTATCCTATGTGCATTTGCAGGTAATGCAGAGGAGTTATGGTGTTCTATTGGGTACGTAGAAATCGTAAAAATTGAGTTGGTATTATGAATGCCATTTGTTGTTATGAAATATCCATATCTTTCTTCTTTATTTGGCTTTTATGTTTCATGAAATTGCTTATAGAAGTTCTTTTCCATCCCGAAGGTGAGGAAAAGGTGAAGATAAGGGGTGCACAAAAAAAATTTCCTAACATTTTCAAGCACTTTCTTAAGCTCAACACTTTCTCGGTCCATTTAAGGCTAATGGCCCTCACTTGGTTTGTAATTAGCTTTTCTCTATAAAACACATCAAAACTATAAAGAGAAAAGGAAATGCTAGTTACGGTGCAAATTTTGGCCATTTGGCTTTGAGGGGCAAGAAAAAAGCGTCTAAGAACATGTAAAAACTGATAGCAATTGTAGGAAAAAAGTGTCTTGGTACTCTCCTATTTTGAGGTTTTCCTCAATCCTGACCTTAAGTAGTGGGTAAAAGAAGTAGAAGGAGAGTAGGCTAGGGGGAGAGAGTACAAGATGGCAAATAGAGAGAAGGGCATATCTCATTCCAACAAAACCAAATGAAAATAGATTGCGGATTCAGTTAAATGTTTCACTGTACCTCACCATATAAACTAATTTTAAGTGGCGTAATCTCTTTTGTTTCAAATATCCACTTTTTTCTCTGTTATGTTTCAGAATTGTCCAACTTCTGCAAACTCTACAAAAGATGGCTTTTTATGTGCGAATTTTGAAAAGAGAAACACAGGCAATTCTCCAAAGTATTGTTCTTTTTCCATAATCCATATGAAATTTGAACATTATAGGCTTTATCAATGAGGATCAGGAGAAGGGCTTTTCTGTCTTCAATCTTTTGTGTATCGACTCTGAATTATTTGATTTTCTTTCCACTATTTCCAGGGTTCTGGACATGGCCTTTTATCTTTCATTGCTGCCGGCTTGCGTTATTTAGATTCTTAAGACACAACCCTCTTCCCATACCGTAACGCCAAATCAACCAACTCTGGTTTTTCCTTTAGCCATGTTTGTTCCAGAAGATAATGCTTTGTTAGTCACTTGTATCAGAAATGTAGAAAATGGACCCCCTCTCTTTGTTTCAGGCTTTCAAGTCTTTATCTTTATTTACTTGTGATGAAATCGACCATAGATCACTTCCCCCTTTTATTTGAGAGTATTTAATCCAGCCAAATTTTGGAATGGGGTGAGAAAATTTCTGAAGTAGGAGTGAATAAGAAAATGAGAAGATTTCAATCAGTACGATAATTAAACATAAACAAGGGGAAATGCTTTTGACATCCAAATGGTGGTCATTTATCTTCAAGGGGCCCGGAAAATTTGCTTGGGAACCTTTGAAAAGTGCTTGGATTGAACTCCTGTAGTTTAACATTTCCCACAATCCTCACCTTAAGGACCACCTATTGGGATTTGGATTTAAACAAAAAGAAAATCCTTTTCACTTTTGAAAGAACTCGAATTTGGGTACATATTGGGTGTAGAGTTGGAGAGGGATGAAAGAAGTAGATATCACATTTAAACCAAAATTCGAACCGAGTAATAAAAGACTATATGGTGCGTTAAAGGTCACAGTCACAGGGTACCTTACCTTATAGTGTCTTTTCTGTTAACATTATTTCTTTTGTTTTAAGATTAAAGCATCCAATTTCTTTGTCTTTTAAAAGGCACAGACTTCCTCTCCCTCTACCCACCCAACTCCGTGTCATATTACAAGAACTCAACTCCTCCAAACTTCAAACTGAAAAAAAGAAGTGGGATGTTATTCTCCCCCTTAAAAGAGAAACACAATCAAATGCTCAAGAGTATTATTTTTGTCCTTGTGGAATCTGAGTATGTACAGGCTTTAGACATGGGAATCAGGAAGATGGGTTGTTTGGTTTATATTCCTTGAATCGTCATTGTATACCTAATCTTAATTTGTTTATTTCATCCACGTACTTTTTTCCCAGCTATAGTCAGGGGTTTTTCTCCCTTTCATACTGCCAAATGGCATTATTGTAAAGACTTCACGAATGATTGATCAATGCTCTTGGAGCACCGCCACTTGGTTCTCCAGGGACCTTGTCCACCACACTTATGTGTGGCCCACAGAAATATGTGGTGGACAAGGCCCCTGGAGAACCATGTGGCAGTTCCAACAAAGAACAATTTTTCCTTCATAACCCACTCGCGATGCCACGTCAACGAACTCTGGTGTTGGTTGTCACATGTATGAGAAATGTAGAAAATGGAAGACATAAAGTAGGCAAGTCAGCTACAATCCGGAAGTGATAACTTTTTTTGGTAGTGGTCGTCTAATACAATTTGATAGCAGAGACAAGGTGGGACACCAAAAGTCCTCTACCACGGTCCATTTCTTGGTCTCCTCCTTAACATTATCAAAAGATATAACTACCGTATATTTTTCTTTACATCTCACAAGATCTTCTGCTTTCTTATTCTCTCCAACTTAACCAATAATAATACTTCTGACTTCCACTTCCATATCCTGTCCCGTTCTTTTACCTTTTCCGTAATTATGCTTTTGGTTTGCTACTTATCATAGTGTGTAGATTACTGATAATGCCACTAGTTTCCTTTCAAACAACCGCTATAGAGTGAACCATATAATTTGAAATGGGTTTTGAAATCTAAACTGTTGTTTTCGATCAAACCACTCCAACATTTTTTTTTTGGGAGTCGGAGAAATTAGTGGGGCAGCATTGTGTTGTTCTAATGATATGCAGATGCTTCAGTGAGTCAGTTTACATTGTACGGGATATTGAAGGGTAACAAGCCAGATTTTCATGTGGCAATGTCACCTGAAAGGGCAAAGCCCTTCTATGCTTCTCTAGTTGACAAATTCCGAAGATCCTACAACCCGGATGCAGTAAAAGGTAAATCTTTCCTGTTTCGTGATGATTTTCTCATTTGGTTCTTTCAATCAACTGTACAACAATCAATGTGAAATTCAGTGCCAGTTATTTTCTTTGTACTATTGTGAACTTATTATTCCTATACTGCTGGATGCTTATCTTAAGATTTCGTTCAGTGAAAAGTAGCAAACTAGAAGTCCATTGAGCTGTTAATGTTTTTGTGATATACTATTTGTCTATTTAAATTCAAGAATAGAAAAAATGCATTTCTTGTATTCCTTCTCCTAAACAGTTGCGATTAGGATTTTGCGTTGAAGTGCTAGGACCATGAATATTGAATCTTACAGCTGTTGATGTCTGAGATTTTTTTTCTTATGTGGTCTTGTTTTTGCGAGTGAGCTTCAGGATTGTTATGGACAATACCACTCAGTGAGTACATTGTTTTAAAAACTACTGGGATACTTCTCTTAGAAATGGAGAAGCAGTTCAAATTAGAATCACCTTACTCCTTGCGAGAAATACCTAGCAAGTTTAGTGTTTTATCCAACCAACAATGTTTCAACCTTCTGCATGTGGGTCTTTTAGTCTGTTCACAACACCAATGTACAATCACATTACTGTAAGATTCTTTACCTGTTCTTCCAAGACTTAGTAGAGACAATATCTCATTTTGTCAGATGTTAGTTCGTATAACATATAAAATTGTATGATCTACTCCTATTATGCTGCCAAACACAAAGTGATGAATTTACAGATGAGTGCAAAGGAGATTATTAACCCCAGAGTCTTTTCCTCAACGTAGAAGCCTTAGTCTGAACATCCTCTTTGATCTGATTGAACAACACTGTAGGAGATAATAAACCATAACTAACCATGCAAGTTTCCTGAAAATGCTGTGCAAGATTTTGGGAAAAGCTTTCCAATCAACCAGTTAATTTCTTCATACTGAAAATGGCTAGGCTTAGAAATGCTGCATGCTTGACAAACCAAAAGCTACACAGATCTGGAGAAGGGAGTATTCAAGGATTAAATGCGGCACATTTTCATGGTATGGTCACACAGAATACAAGTAGAATCACTAGTAATACCTTGACCTCATTTGTTCAATTTGTTCTAGTTGCTTTCACCTGCCCCGTGCCCCCACCCTCAAAGAGGTCCTAATTCATTTGTATTGTTCTTGGTCTTGGAGCAGAAATTGTGTAGTTGAATCAAATAAGGCTTCTGGACTTGTTATTAAAACATCTATAAATGTGGCTATGTATGCCTTACTTCCAGAGTAGTGTCAAAATTCTTCTGGAGTTTTATGTTGATTACTCTTGCTTTTCTTGTGTGCCTTTCCAGTATTTCTGGTCATTTGTACTTTTAATTGGTACCCTTTTCCTTGTTACTTTCCCACCGGTTTTTTCATCTTGGGTTCACAGTGTTTAAGGCTCCGTTTGTTTGGATGTAAAATGTTTTACTCATTTTGTGAAATTAAGAGACCTTGAAATTTAGGGTTATTCTTCTCATTAATAAATTGAATACAACGTAGGTATTTATACAACACATTAGACGAATTATACTATGGTCCTAGGGAATGAACTAGTTACATAATAGAACAATTAATGAACTAATTACAAATAAACCCATAATAATCAAACACTCCCCCTCAAGTTGGCGCGAAGATATCAATCAAGCCCAACTTGAACACAATGGGTTAGAAATTCTTGCGACCAAGTCCTTTTGTGAATATATCAGCTAATTGATCTTCGGATCACCCAAAAGGCATGCATATCAACCCCTCGCTCAGCTTCTCCTTGATGAAGTGCCTGTCAATCTCTATGTGCTTCGTTCTGTCATGTTGAACAGGATTATAAGCAATATTTATGGCAGCTTTGTTGTCACAGTAGAGTTTCATAGAACCATTATCAGAAATTCCCAAATCACGTAGAGCACCGTTTGGAGCCATAAGAGCTCACAAACTCCATGCGCCATAGCTCTATATTCAGCTTCTGCACTAGACCTAGCAACCACTGATTGCTTCTTACTTCGCCAAGTGATCAAATTCCCCCCAAGGAAAGTACAGTAGCCAGAAGTAGAACGTCTATCATCCACTGAACCAGCCCAGTCGGCATCAGTAAACGCCTCCAACTATAGGTGACCATGATTAGAAAACAAAATTCCTCTCCCTGGAGCAGCCTTGAGATACCTCAAGATGTGGTAAACTGCATCCAAATGTGAAGTACGAGGATCATGCATAAATTGGCTAACAACACCTATTGCATAAGTAATATCCGGTCGGGTATGCGCTAAGTATATCAGTCGACTCACAAGTCGTTGATATCTCTCCTTATCAATGCGCTCCCCCACATCTCCACTAAAATGATGATTCGCTTCAATAGGAAAATCTGCAGGTCTACAGTCCAACATACCTGTTTCTTCCAAAAAATCAAGTATATACTTCCGTTGAGAAATAAAAATACCTTTATCAGACCTTGCCACTTCCATTCCAAGAAAATATCTTAGTGGTCCTAAATCTTTAATCTCAAATTCTTGAGTGAAACTGGACTTAGAGATAAACAAACTCATCCACATCATTGCCTATCATTATCATATCATCAACATAAACAATAAGGACAGCAATCTTACCAGCACCTCCTTTGACGAACATAGTATGATTTGCATGGCTTTGTTTGTAACCAAACTTCAACATAGCCTTTGAAAATCTATCAAACCACGCTCGTAGTGATTGCTTCAACCCATAGAGAGCCTTTTTCAATCTACACACATTTCCCCTCAGTCTCTGAGGAAGAAAACCCTGGTGGTGTATCCATATACACCTCCTTCTCGAACTCGCCATGAAGGAATGCATTTTTTACATCAAACTGGTGAAGAGGCCAATTCAAATCGGCAGCACACGAAATCAAAGCCCGCACAGTGTTCATCTTCGCTACTGGAGCAAACGTCTCCTCATAGTCAATGCCATAGGTTTGAGTAAAACCCTTGGCTACAAGTCTCGCCTTGTATCTTTCAACTGTACCGTCAGCATTCTGCTTAACAGTGAAAATCCACTTACATCCCACTAATCTCTTTCCTTTTGAAGTGATACTAACTCCCAAGTGCCATTCTTTTTCAAAGCTGTCATCTCCTCTACCATAGCTCCTTTCCACTCATGTATCATGAACGCATCCTGGCAATTCTGTGGAATAGATATAGAAGAAAGAGACGAAACAAAGGCGTGGTATGAAGGAGATAAACGATCATAAGAGACATACTGAGAAATGGGATGTTGAGTACATGACCTAACACCTTTCCGAAGAGCAACAAGAAGATTATCAGACTCAATAATATGAGGTTCAATGGGAGAAGATTCATTACCAAATGAGTTGGCAAGGTGGCAGTACACATGAAGGTTGGCCTTTCTTTCCTTTCTTTTGATACGTTGCCAATGTAGTAGGCCATTCACTGGGTCTGATACGGCTATCCACATCCGCTCGTCCACCAATGTTCTGTTTTGTACTATCAACAGATACTGGTTCCACTTCCACTCTAGACTTCTCTTTCTCCCCCTCACTATAAAGAGGAAGTGACCATGACCCTTGAGTCACTTCTTCCTCCCTCATCTCTTCCTGACTAAGACTAACAGCTGCTCCCCCTGAAGAGATGAAGTGGAGGAAGAGTAAAAAGACTCGGTTTCCCAAAAAGTGACATCCATAGAGACAAAAAATTTCCTAGAGTGAGGATCATAACATTTATAACCCTTCTGGGTAGGAGAATACCCAACAAAAACACACTTATGAGCTTTATGGCCCAACTTGCCTCCAGCAGGGTGAGGAGCATGAACAAAACACACAACCAAAAACTCTCAGAGGAAGAGTCAGGACACGGGAACTGTTAGGAAGACACTCAATAGGAGTCTTGAAGTGGAGAACACTAGATGGCATACGGTTAATAAGATAAATTGCAGTCAAAATCGCTTCTCCCCATAAATATTTGGGAACTTTCATGGTGAACAAAAGAGAGCGAGCAACTTCAGCAAGATGACGATTTTTGCGTTCAGCAACTCCATTTTGTTGTGAAGTGTCAATACAAGTCGTCTGAAAAAGAATACCACTGTCATCAGGAAAAGCCCTAAAATTCCTATCGATATACTCGATGCCATTGTCACTACGGAGGATTTTGATATTCGTGTCAAATTGAGTGCGCACCATTGCATGAAAAGATTTAAAACAAGAAAATACTTCACTTTTTTACTTAAGTAAATACACCCAAGTCACACGAGAATAACAATCAATAAAAGTGACAAACCACCGAAAACCTTTAAGAGAGGGAACAGGAGAAGGACCCCAGACATTAGAATGAATAACCATAAAAGGGAAGTCGCTTCGTTTATTAATAGGTGCATAAAATGAACGTTTATGTTTTCCAAACTCACAGGCTTCACAAAAAAACTGACTCCTAGAACAATGCTTAATTAAAGTAGGAAAAAGTTTTTCTAAAATCCCAAAAGAGGGATGGCCTAAACGACGATGCCACTGATGTAACATAGAGAGAGCTGAACTCGTATCTGCTTATAGAGCAAGACCACATGTCAGGGGTGGACGAGGTGCAGATTCCAAAAAATAAATGCCACCATGTGCTTTACCACTGCCAATCACTTTGCCCGTGTCCAGTTCTTGAAAAACACATTGAGTAGGAAAAAAGGTCACTGAACAATTTGCAGAACGAATAAGACTACTAACGGACAGAAGGTTCGTGGCAAAGTTTGGAATATGGAAAACTGAAGAAAGGAAAATAGAGGAAGAATAGCAAACAGAACATTTCCCTGAAATAGCAGAGAATGATCCATCTGCTATTCTGACCTTATCCTTACCAGAACAAGTAGAGTGAGAATCAAATACAGAAGAACAATCTGTCATATGATTTGAGGCACCTGAATCTATAATCCAAGGAATAGCAGAAGAGGCAGTAAATGTGCTAGCCGGAATACCTGTGTGGGCAAAATAGGATGACGTGGAACCTATTGTAGAGGTAGGAGCTATAGTAGATGGAGAATCAGCCCGAGCCATGAGGCGCCTGAGAGCTTGCATCTCCCCATGGGAAAAGCCACTAACTTGATCGGGAGGCACCTGACCTCCAGTATTGAACCCAGAATCAGGCAAGGTAGCAGCTGTGGACTTTGAAACATGAGCTTTGGCCTGAGAACGCATAAAACCACGACCGCGACCACCATGTCCACCCCCTTGCCCACGAAATGGACGGCCATGTAACTTCCAACAGAAATCCTTGGTATGGCCGGTGTTGTGGCAATGATCACATCGGAGTGACTCACGATCAATAGGCCCACTGCTAGCACCAGGCTGTGACTTACCACTCTGTGGAACAAACCCAGCACTAGAACCAAACTGACCCTGAGGAATGACAACCAAAGCAGAACGATCAGAAGTAGGAGTATGCACCATAGCACTCCTCCTACTCTCCTCCTGTTGAACAATAGCATAGGTCTCTCCTAAAGACGGAAACGAAACACGACCCAACACCTGCACTCTAATTGGATCATATTCCACATCAAGACCAGCAAGAAAATCATAAACACGCTCTTTCTCTATCCTTTTTAACCAATTAGCAGCATCCACCACACAAACAGCCTGAAACCCTTGATAATAATCAAATTTCTACCATGCTCCACTCAAAGTCAGCAAAGTACACAGAGATGGGACGATGATTTTGTTCCAATGTACGAAGTTTTTTCCTCAACACAAAACATTGTGCATCATTACCTTGTTGCGAATAGGTTTGGGCTGCAGTAGTCCAAATCTGATATGGAGTATCAAGGAGCAGGAAAGTATGGCGAATATCAGCTCTCATGGAGTTAAACAACTAGGTCATAACCAACGATTTCTGAGATTTAAACTTCTTTAGTTCAACAGCTTCAACAAGTGGAGTAACAGAGCTCTCAATGAACTCGGACAGCCCTTTGGCCTCAATAGCTAAAGTGAACGTGCGAGACCAAATCAAATAATTGGTACCATCCAATTTAATATGACAAATATCCAGAGAATAGTTATCCAGAGTCCCTACGCGACTCAACTCATCCTTTGTATTAACGAAACCTTTGTTTTTATCCTCCGATGACATTTTAACAGTAGAACCACAACTCCAACTCCAAATCCACAATACTCGGTCAACTCAACAATAAACACCCCAAAATAATACTAATTGCAGAAAAACACCTTAAAATAAAATATTCTGATCCAAGTGCCATAAAAAAAACGCCTTAAAACAATTCCAAGGGCCAGATAAATATCCAAAGACACCTGTAAAACACTCCTACCAGTGCCAAATAGTGCTAAATACGTAGATTAGAGTCCAGCCACTACCACTGTTCCAAATCAAAGACTTCTACCCCTGAAACAGTCCCGTCGGAGTTCCGGCGAGTGTAGGCGAGGTCGGAACTGAATTGGGTCAAGCCTGTCAGAGGTCGTAGGTGGTCCGGCGAACTTCAGGTGTCGTCAGAAATGGTTGGAGAAACAGTGCTAAATACGTAGATTAAAGAGTCCAGCCACTACCACTGTTCCAAATCAAAGACTTCTACCCCTGAAACAGTCCGTCGGAGTTCCGACGAGTGTAGGCGAGGTCGGAACTGAATTGGGTCAAGCCTGTCGGAGGTCGTAGGTGGTCCGGCGAACTTCAGGTGTTGTCAGAAATGGTTGGAGATGCAAAGACGGCGGCGGAACAGGCAGATCTGGTGCGTATAAGGTCCACAAGGGTCGTACGGCGTCGGAAATCGTCCGGCTCAACGGGAGGAACGTCGTACGGCGGCGGAATGGACCACAGAGGTGCCAACAAGGCTCGTCGGCGTCAGAGAGCGTTCGACGGGGCAAGGCGACAGGGTTCATCGACTGTGTCCGGAAAAACTCTACGGCAGACGGGAAAAATGACAGGTAGGTCTCAGTTTTACCGCTCTGATACCATGTGAAATTAAGAGACCTTGAAATTTAGGGTTATTCTTCTCATTAATAAATTGAATACAACGTAGGTATTTATACAACACATTAGACTAATTATACTATGGTCCTAGGGAATGAACTAGTTACATAATAGAACAATTAATAAACTAATTACAAATAAACCCATAATAATCTAACACATTTTTCATTGTTTGGTTGAAAAAAAAAGTGCCAAAAATATTTTACATGTAAAACATTCTCCCTCATATGGGCGAAAATGTTTTCCTCCAAAAAATCATGTAAATCATTTTTGAGACTCATGTTCGTCATTGCCCCATGCCCCTATGGGCCCAACCCTGTCTCAAACCAATGTACCCTGATCATCTCCATGCATGTCTATAGGCTATAACTATGCATAGACGGTGTATGTTTGAGCCAGTGTTTCGTAAATATGTTTTTAGAGAAATTGAGGTTACCAAGTCCAATTTTGGTTTAGAGGGAAAAAATTTCTCTTCTTTTTCTACATTACTATTTTTGAAGTGTTAACCAAACACCAAAAATTAAAAACATAAATATTTTTTTTGTAAAAATGTTTTACATTGAAACAAATGGAGCCTAAATGTTGAATTGTGATAAAGATAGTGGGCTATTTCAATTGGATTTAGTTCCTCAGCAAATTGGTTGTCTACAATGAAGTTATTGATGATTATTCTCACTTCCTCTTCTTTGTTTACAGCCTTCTTTTCTCTACTATTATTTCTTCGCTCCATGGTCTGTACATCTATTGTTTATCAATATACTGGGAAATGTATTTTCTATTCTATCATGTATTTAACTGCCTTTCCTGGTGCCCAATTTTTTACCCACAGATGGCATATTTGGAGCGATGATGAAGGTGAGGTGCCCTACGAGTTTTTCAGATCTCCAAGTTGTGTATCTCAGCAATAATTGCTTCTTTTTTTTGAATGGTGGAAAGGTCAATTTGGTCAATGATGGTCCTGTGACAATGCAGCTTGACTCTTCACAAACATCTAGGTGAGTACGTTCGAAGGAAAAACTACGCCAGTGGATTTGAATTTCTACGCTATTCCTTGACTTGTTCCCGATCAGAATGCTCTTGCTCAAGTTCTGGTAGTCCACAACTGACAGCTTATTACACCATTTTTCAGGACTACAAATGATGCCATTGGAGAACCCTAAATTGGTACCCTTCAGTGTAAGATGGGACCCCTTGGAAATGAAGCTGTTATCAATAGAAGTTCCTTTGGCCTCTTCAAACAAAGAATTATGATTTGTTGAAAGACGTTAGATTACTTTGCTGAATTCGCTACATTCAAATCTAATTGATTTGTCGTGTCCATCTGAGTCATTCGCACTTTTGATGGCCTCAAGAATTAGGAAAAAAACTTTTCTTTTTCGTTTTTTGCCCGATGGCATAAGAATGTTCATTCAATGGTTTTTTCATGCATATTCTGACCATGACGTGGGATACTACAGATGGGACCATGATCAAGTACGTAGTTGGCAATGGACAATTCATTTGTAGCTTGATAATTGGCATTCTCTAGGTCTTCACCAGAAATACGGGGATATCATTGTCTTCACCAGTCATTTGTAGCTTGATAATTGGCATTCTCTAGGTCTTCACCAGAAATACGGGGATATCATTGTCTTCACCAGGCTATTTTCAAATTGTTTGGTTTCCTGCTCGTGTGCCGAGATGGCCATAATTGAATGGAGGGCTATCTTAGGCTGTTTTTTTGGGGGATCACCACTGATGGCCAATCATCACCACTTATTAGATGTGCATACTCTCTTAGTGTTTGGAACCACTTGGAGAATGACATAGATAGGACTGCCCTCAATCTTCCCAATGAAGATGTATGGAGTATACAAAACAGAAGTGTGGATTTTAAGAGTTCAATTTTCCAGCTTTCCATGGCTGCAGTCCTCTACAAAATCTGGTGTGAGGAGCCGATAAAAGAAAAAGAAAAATATTTGGTGTGAAAGAAACAGAAGAATCTTTCAAAAACAGTCTTATACTAAGGAGATCATAACCAGATTAGGTTTGCTACTGATTTGAGTGCCTGCAAGCATATGGAGGCACGTGAAAAAGCTGATGCGAAAAGGCTTAGGCTTGTCCATTTCAATTGAAATGCTTCTTTCATTGTTCTTCCCTGCAACTAGCTCCACGGTTGAGGTAGTTGGGATGTGTTTCTTAGTTCCTTCTGGTTGTAGTTCCTGGCATAAACCAGAGTGCTTTGCTTTGGTTGGTTGTTTTGTTTTCCAAGGCATGCTCTTTAATCCTATATTGGTTGGTTATCAATGGAAGTATATATTACCAAAAAAAAAACCATAACTGCAGCCCTGCTTTTAGTTTGTTGGAATGCATCATCTACACAACACCTGTGCCAAAACAGAAACTTGTTTTCATGTTCTCTGGCCCCTGCTTGCAATATGGTTTCCCTTTTGTTCATCTCAAATCAAAATGGAATCAACCGGCAATAGCTTCTCCTCCTATGATTTAGTTGACAGGATGGTTGCTGCTGTAAACAATGCTTCTTTTCCGAAAGGCAAAATTTCCACCCGCCTGCACCATGATGTGTTAGATTACAACTGAATGCGAAAGCGAAAAGGACAAAAGAAAAAGGTACCAAGTACCAACACAGGCTATAAAACTGCAGTTGCCAACTAAAAACTTCTGCATCAAACAGAAAAATACAGAACAAGGAATCTTTCTGCGGACATGAATGAGACAGCATATACTATGTATCATATGCCATAGTTGTAAAAATATGAATGATATAAAGATCCCGTGTCCTCATTTTGTGAATGAACTAGCTCTGGCTCGAGAAGAAATCTATGAAATGAGGACATATATGATTTTTCCATTCATTTTGACAATCAAGAAATAAGAGACGTAGTATATCAATATTATGCATAAAGACGAAATTTCCCATATGTAACGTCCTACTATGCCAGGCTGCCAGCAATATTCCCAAACTTCTGCTTCGTTTTATGATTGGCACTTGGCATCCTCAAAAGTTCTGCCTTGAACCTAACGTTAAGAGTTGAAGTTCTAGGGATGGACAAAAGAAGCTGAAGGACAAGATTCAAAGTTAAAAATGGCACAGGAAAATACTTTAGAAATATCGATCAAAACCAAGTAAGCTCAAGTTACGTCATGTACTATTCTCTTGGCAACAAGAATGCATTCTTAGGTAATCCGCATACTAGCATACTCATGGAAACAAGTGTTTTTTTTTTTTTAATCTGTCGTGGGACGAAGTTAGCTAGTATACTTTTGATGAAATCAACTAATATTACAGAAGGCAAGTAAGAAGCTGTTCTACAAAGACAAAAGTTTAAATGCTAACAGAACCTATCTAAAAACATAATCGAATCTTACTCGTCGATTCTTCTAAGATTCACAAAAGCAGAAATTATGTTCTTGCAAACTTCAGCCATGGAACTGTCTCTGACATCTTCCTTAGATTTACAGCTGCCATCAGCAGAATGTTGGAATGATAATGATAAATATGCCTGAAAGAAAATTTCAGATTCTAATGGAATCAACAGCATGGAAAATGAAGTGCTCAAAATGACCTGAGGAAACTCAATAGAGCATAGATTTTTGTACAAAACTCAAAACTATGATCGATGAGGAAACTTCTTTTTCCTTTGTAGATAAAGGAGACATTGATGAAATTATTGAAATTCATGTTTTAATTAGCTAAGCTTAAAGGTTATTTCTACAATAGCATCTACGATCCATACCCCAAAAGAGACTGTAAAAAACCTTAGGTTATTTCTTCTACATTTATTTAGTAATTTGGACTGAAGGCATCAAGAGACGGGATCCATTAGTCACAATAAACAAAATACTGTTTGCAGAGAATAGGAAGAAGAAAAAAAGGTCAAGCGAGATCATTTCTGTGGACATACAAAGTACAAAAGCAGACTATTTGCCAATAAGAACAATCACCTGAAACGCGTGTGCCAAAAGCAATTGTGCTACTTCTACACTGATTTTCTTTATGATACTCTTCACACTGTTGATATTTGAAAAGCACTTCAAAACTCCATCAAAAGTTGCATCTTCTATAGGCTCGCTTGACCTTCGCGTGAGGACTGAAGGCTGCAATTCCAAGATAAAATGAATACTAAATCCATCTTTAGAGGGAAGAGTAAGCTTTCCTACATCAAAATTACTCCCCTGTCTGGTATTTACAGAAGCTTCTTTTCTATGATTTTCTTTGCATGCATAAATGGATACCCTTTCTGTACTAATCTTTTTTGTTTTTTTTTTTTGAACAGCACTATCCTTTTTTGTTACTTTATTACTAGAAACTAATACAGTTGGAGGCAACTTATGTAGATATCCATAGCTCACTTGACTGGCAGTAAATCAGCTGGATGAGAAATAACGAAGTCATGGAATGATCTCAGAGCTATTCTCGAGTGGTTAGTAGATACAAACAGAATTGCAACGCAGAAAACTATTGAGGCTCCAGGGAGACCCATTGACCAGTAGAATACATGTAGAGTCAAGAGTGTCAAAAGCAAAGTTTGGTTTCCTCGACTGCCCCCAAAGACTTTTACCATGACCCCTGTAGTGGCTCCGGAAATGGGGCTCGGACCGCTCACCGAGCCACAATGCACCGAGCGATTCCAAGAAGATCCCCACTCCTCATCCAGCATAGGGTCCAGGGATCCCACCATGTCCACTCAGAACGTCGCTCGATTGAAGGAGACCGCTCGGGTTATGTCACTATCTAGGGGGCGCGGAGCGTTCCTGACTTCGACTCCCCGAGGCCGCTTGAAAGAAGACGGCTACTCCGGGAGGGCCCATGCAGTTACGCCAGGAAAATAATCATTGAGGTCTGACCTGGCCATATGCTCCGTAACCTCCTTATCCCCTACATCGTGTATGACATCACCCAAGGCGGTTACCCGAGCGTATCCTCCACGCGCTAGTTTGGAGGCCAAGCAAAGCAAGGTCTATAAATACAAAGGGACTCTAACCTAGAGAGGTATGTCATTCTACCCTAACCCTAGACCTATACATTTCTCCCTACATCTAACTTGATCGTCGGAGGGTCACTGGGCTTCCACAGCCCTAGTGACTTGTTGCAGATTAGACGGCGGGCACGTGGAGCAGCGCACGAAGGAACTGGAACCGACCCACGATCAAGATCCCAATAAACCGAACCCCTACAATTGGCGACTATGCTAGGGAACTGATCACCTTCTCAGCGTTCCATTTCTTCTCCTTTCCAGGCTCCGTTCAAAATTCATGAACCAAGATGGTGGAGGTTCCTGATCCACCCCTTAGCAATACGACCCTCGGACTCGGACCCCTCGGAGATCCTTACTTGGGCTCCCGTGGAGCCAATGTCATGGGCAAGCACCGCGTTTCCATTGGGGTCAGAGCCGGCACCTCGACGCCAAATGCTTGACCGTCCTCCAAACTCCACACCAACATCCGTCACCTGGAGCGGAAGACTGACAACCTCACGACGGTCGTAGAGTGGGACCGGCACGTTAGGGACGAGCTGGCAGAGATCACGCACCTCCTCTAGATCTCTCTCCATCTCATTCCGTCGGAAGCCATGACGGGCGAAGGAGCCACCACAGCCCTCCCCGCAGCCATGGAGGGTGCCCCTTGGTGGAACACAGATCTCGGCCCACAGCAAAAGATCGCCTCGACCCATTGGAGGAGGCAGGCCGCGCTGAAAAGAAAGGACGGCGCGAGGAGCGCTCCCGTTCCCCTAACCCAAATCCTAAAGGACACCCTGGGAAGCGATCTAACTTCGAGAGGCTCAGAGCCGAAAGCATCTCCCCCTCCACCCATTTCGTCAGAAACAACAAGGGGCACATCCAGCCCACCCCTAGTTTCACTAACATCGCAAGGGAGGATAATAGCCTCATGGAGATCCAAACCAAAGGGTACCGCGAACGCCTAAAAAACATATGTGAAAAAAGCCCGATCATCAAGCACTCCAAAAATGAGCATGACAGAAGTCCGGTCACCGAGCGCTTCGAGCACCACTCTCGAGATAGCTATAAATCCAATAGACGAAAGGACCGGCACGAACACTCCCCCCAGAAGTCGGGGAGTGTTCTGCCAAAGCAAAAAGATTACTTGTGTTAGGGTTAGCTATAAATCCAATAGTCCCACATCGGTTGCTTATGTTATGTAACTAGTAGCCACATAATATAAATAAAGCTCACTTGTGTTGAGGTTAGTTAACACCCTATACACTTTTCCTTCTTTCTCTCACAACATGGTATCAGAGCTAGGCTTTCGGAGGCTTTTCCCCTTTGTTTGTGCCATAGTTGCACTTTATTTCATTGTGATCTGTGTGTTTGCACTTTATTTCATTGTGATCTGTGTGTTTCGGATCCTTTGTTTACCTCTCCACGTGCGAGTCAGGGGTCGCACGTGCGGGGGAGTTTTGGTATTTATCCCACATTGGTTAATTATCTCCTCCAAAACTAGTATATGAGCTTCTCAGGTGTGTCGCCTTCGCAAAGCCCTTTATGGTCTTAAGCAGTCCCCTCGAGCTTGGTTTGGCAAGTTTAGTGATGCTGTGTTGCAGTTTGGTATGCATCGCTCTCATTCTAATCATTCTGTCTTCTCTATTCAGTCAGATTGGGAAAGAGTAGCGTTGATTGTGTATGTGGATGATATCATTATTACTGGGGATGATTTGAAAGGTATTGATGAGCTGAAACAGTTCTTACAGCGTCAGTTTCACACCAAAGATTTGGGTAAGCTATGATATTTCTTGGGTATTGAGGTAGCAAGATCTAAGGAAGGGATCAGTCTATCTCAAAGAAAGTATACGCTAGATATTCTAGAGGAGACTGGTTTATTGGGAGCAAAGCCTGTGGAGACTCCTATGGATCCAAACGTCAAATTGTGTGTTGATCAGGGGGAGATATTTCCTCATCCAGACCGTTATCGTCGCTTGGTGGGCAAGTTGAATTATCTCACCAATACACAGCCTGATATCTCATTTGTTGTCAGTATGGTAAGTCAGTTCATGTCAACCCCTCGTTTTCCATATTGGAAAGCTTGTCTTCGTATTGTGAAGTATCTCAAGGCTCATCCTGGACGTGGCTTGTTTTATCATTTAAATGGTCATTTGCGTGTTGAAGCCTTTACCGACGCTAATTGGGCAGGATCACCATTTGATAGACGGTCCACAACTGAGTATTATACTTTTGTTGGTGGAAATTTAGTTACTTGGAAGAGCAAGAAACAAACTGTGGTTGCTCGATCCAGTGCTGAAGCAGAGAATCGTGCCATGGCTCATACTACATGCGAGGTTGTATGGTTGAGAGGTTTGCTCGAGGAGTTGCGGCTTAGCGTACAGTTACCTATTCCTATGTATTTGATAATCAGGCAGCAATACATATTGCTTTGAATCCAGTATTTCATGAGAGAACCAAACACATCGAGGTAGATTGTCATATTGTTCGGGAGAAGATAGATAGTGGCGTGTTGGCTACCCCTTTCGTGTCTACAGGAGCTCAGTTGGTCTATCTTCACCAAACCTTTAGTTAAACCATATTTAGAGTTGTTACGTAACAAGCTGGGATTTTATGATATTTATTCTCCAGCTTGAGGGGGAGTGTTAGAATATAATTGGACTTAGTTCCACATTGGTTGCTTATGTTATGTAACTAGTAGCCACATAATATAAATAAAGCTCACTTGTGTTAGGGTTAGTTAACACCATATACACTTTTCCTTCTTTCTCTCACAACACATCTCACTCCAAAGAAGCGTTCCGTGACCAAGCGTACAGACGGTCTCAACCGTTCAATCCAACCTCATCGCGACACCCATCTTGAGAGACTCACAACCTCTTCGTTTACGAAAGCGATCGATTCAGTCACCCCCCAGAAAGGATACACCCAACCCAAGTTTACCAAGTACAACGGCAAGTCCGAAGCTTACACTCACTTGGTACACTACAAGCACGTTATGTCCCTATTCCTCCGGAACGAGCCCACGGACGATGCTTTCCTATGCAAAGTATTTCCCGCAAGCCTCGGGAACCTGGGCCTTACATGGTTCAACCAACTTCCTTCCCGGTCCATTTCCTCGTTCAATTCTATTTGCAATGCTTTCATGGCTCGGTTCGTCACCTGCAATAAGCATGAAAACGAAATTGACTCTCTCCTCGCCTTACGGAAACAAGCCAATGAGACGCTCTGCCAATACGCCGGTCGCTACTGGGAGCTCTTTAACGAAATTCAGGGATGCGACAACTTTATTTCGGCCCGAGGGTATAAACTCAATCTCACCACGCAGGACGAGCAGGTGTACGATAACCTAGCTCGGAACAAACCAGGATCCATGCAATGTTCTAAATGGCGCTTGGCGGTAGTCGAGCAGAGACCCTCCAAGCACCAAGCCGCCTAGGCAGCGCCAAGCAATTCAGTGGAATTTTTTATTTTTAACAAACCATTATCCAATCAAACTATATTCCATGTATCTATAATGCAAGTTCAAACTTCAAAATACAAACCCAAATGAAATTGAGTAGTAGCAACTAGCAAATAAGTTGAATAAGACAATAAGTAGCAGGGCTTTGCTCACCTCCCTCGTATTATTATTTTTATATTTCTTTTAAGCTGCCAAAGGCCTCCAAAGCCGCTGCCGCTGCCGCCAAGACCACCAAGGCCACCAAGACCGCCTAGGTGGCCGCCAAACACCGCTAAACTTCCCTGGGCGCCAAATCAAACGCCAAGGGCTATTGGCGTGGCAGCAAGGCACCTCCAAGTGCCTAGGCGGCCGCCATTTAGAACACTAGATCCATGAAAGAGCTCATGACCCGTATCAAAGGGTGGTGCCAGCTAATTGAGTCCAAGGCTCTAAGCGGGGAATCGGGAAGCCGGCGAGCCAGAAAGTCCTTGTCATCTCAGTAGCCGCTATGCACGTCCCGTCCCCCAAAAAGCAGGTCAACAACATAAAGCAATCACTGAAGCAGGGACCGAAGCCGAGCGATTTCAATGCCGAAAAAACTGTCTTTTTCACCGTCCCCATCTACTGGATCATTGACCAAGTTAAGGACTAGCCTTTCTTCTCCTTTCCGAACCAAAAGCTTGGCACTGAGAACGGGAAGATCAAGAACCCAATTGTCCGATGCAGCCACCACAACGAGCAAAGCCACTTCACCACTGCTTGCAAGCCCTTCATGGCTTCTTGGAACAGCTTGTAGCGGGTGGCCACCTTGGTAATCTCATCAACCATGAAAATGCAGGGCTCGGGCACAACAAGTCGAGGCCCAGACTGAAGAAGAAGTTCAAACGATTCACATCATCCACGGTCCCCTGGACGCCGAGGCCGCACGTATCATCCGTGCCGAGCTTTACGATGCTTCATCATCCAAACAAGTCATGCTGGTAGGTCCTCTAAACCAAACGTCAGTTTGTATTGCCTCTTCAGCTCTATGACGCTTGTTATGACCCGGTAGGATTTAACCGAGAGCTGAGATGAGGTGAGAGTCAAGGTCCGAAGTATGCGGCACACAAACTAGTGAACGGGGAATCTGATCTTGCCCTCGATAATGGCCATTTGGGGGAAAATCAGCTCCCCCATACGGTGCAACAATTAGCAAGGATCGGGAAGTAGCCGAACCTAGATGTCCGGTGGAATGCTATAAATCCTCGCAAATTCCTCATAAGCGCCCGATGCACTGCTGAAGAATTGATTCTGATAGGGGCACAGCCTCATTGGCCTTTTACGCCCCTGAACCTCTTCCGGAGAGTTCGCAAATGGCCCCGGCCCGTGATCGGAAGTACTCGAAGTTTCCATCTCCAGAGGATCGAACACTGTGACCAGGCGCGGGACGCTCGACGGGTCAAAGGGCTCTATATAATCGATCGGAGTGTGGTAGAACGCTCGAATCCGAAGGACTTCTCATTTTAACTCGTCGGCAGCGGGAGAAGAAGCCAAGCTACTGGAACTGTCCGAGGAGATATCAATGACCATCCACCCCAACCTAGCGAAAAGGGATATGCAAGACCCGTTAGCTACATGCTTAGGGGGTTAAAAGATCTAACGCTCGGGACAGATTGGGCATCACTCCCCGGAACCTAGGTCACAAGCAATAATAGGATATCCTTCCTCGGGAAGAACACTTGGGGCCGGGAATTAGCTCGATGGCTTTGGGAAGGAGATTTGTCTTGGGAAGGAGATACGCGCCGGGAAGAACATGAACAGTGCAATAAATAGTGCTAGCCATGTTTTAGACGGCATTCCGCCTCATCGCACCCAAAAAATGGCATTTTCAATTTACGTCCAAAAATTGAAGATAAATGGAAAAAGATCAACATACCTGGGATTTGTGAGAAGGTCCGCTGCCAAAGCACTTCAAAATTCGATCTGAAGACGAAGCAGAGCGGCAGCAGCAACAGAGCGAAGAGAGTGAAGGGAACGGTGCCGCCCTCTCTCCACCTACCCTTTTATAGGGGAGGATTCGAAAGGGTGCGCGGGAAACGAAGCGATGCTCCCCAACCCGTCAGATCTCTAACACGTGGCAGCAATTGGACGGTCCACACCGAAAAGCCTACATAAAAGTCGAAGTGCCACTTACCGAGCCACTGGGTGGCTGACACGTGACCCCGACACGACGTATCGTACCAATCAACTAACACGGCACATGCCGAGGCACCTGTCACCGTTTGAAAGCCTAGCGATGATTGACACGTGGCTCCTGGGGCTGGGGCTGGGGCTGGGGCTATGCTCTTGGCAAGCACCGAAGCTACTTTACGCTTCGGTTAAGTGCTGCAAAAGGTCTCCATCAATACAGCGGAGAATGGGCACTATCAACTCCCCCAAGCTCAGGGAAGGCGCTCAAGCAAGTTGAGGGGCTATTGTAGTGGCTTCGGAAATGGGGCTCGAACCGCTCACCGAGCCACAATGCACCAAGCGAGTCCAAGAAGACCTCCACTCCACATCCAGCATAGGGTCCAGGAATCCCGCCATGTCCCCTTAGAACGTCACTCGATTGAAGGAGACCGCACGGGGTATGTCGCTATCTAAAGGGCGTGGAGCGTTCCCGACTCCGACTCCCCCAAGGCCGCTTGAAGGAAGACGGGTACTCCGAGAGGGCCCCATGCAGTTACACCAGGAGAATAATCATTGGGGTCTGACCTGGCCACATACTCCGTAACCGCCTTATCCCCTACGTCGTGTATGACGTCACCCAAGGCAGTTATCCAAGAATATTCTCTACGCGCTAGCTTGGAGGCCAAGCAAAGCAAGGTCTATAAATGCAAAGGGACTCTAATCTAGAGAAGTATGTCATTCTACCACAACCCTAGACCTATACACTTCTCCCTGCATCTAATTTAATCATCGGAGGGTCACTGGGCTTCCAGAGCCCTAGTGACTTGTTGCAGGACTGGCGATGGGCGCGCGGCGCAACGGAGGAAGGAACCAGAACCGACCCACGATCAAGATCCCGATAAACCGAACCCCTACAACCCCCTGTAAGTACATCATACTCAAGTAGATTCCTGTCAATTCAATTCTAATGGGAAACTTCGCAATGTTAAACCCATGCAAAAATTGAAGTGTAAGGAATTGGTTGGAAAACAAGTAGAATATTGCCATCAGCATGAAATGAAAAAAAAAAAAAACAATTAAAAGCTCTCCAATATTTCTATCTCATAAAATGGCAAAGGAACTAATCCACAATCTCTCTCTCCGCTGCAATATGGTAGCCCCACTCGAAGAGCTTAATTAATCTAGAGCAACAGAACGCAAATTCATGTCCCTTACAAATTTAGTTCATAAGGTGATCAAAGTATCCATCCCCTCTTGAATAATGATAAGTACACATCTAATCACAATGCAAAAGGATATATCCATCCCCTCTTGAATAATGATAAGAACTAATGTGCCTCGCTCTTTGGAGGAAGTGGACATGTACAAATGGCTGCATTTAAGAACCATTATGAAATGAACGAGGAAGATACAATAAATGGAGTGTAGGACTCCATCACTCCACCCTCCTAAACTCAAATTCCAGGGGATTTTCTAATACTTCACTTTGGAAGCAACACGAAAACATCATGGAGAAACTTCCAAGCCTTGAAGACAACACAAATCTACTGCCTTTTGTGGTGATCTGAATTTGCATGGGTTTGTTGTGAAAAATCAAAAGACCACTTACTTTAGCAATGTACTTCTGAAAATACTGCAGAAGTATTTCCATCTTCCATTGGGGTTCATTAAAGACCTGCAAAACATTCCAAAGGTCAGCCAAGGGAAAGGTAAAAAGAACCCTGAGTAGCATAAGCAAGGCTTTCCACAAGCAACAGTCTGAAAAGCAAGTAGACAATCATGTCGCCGTAAACTACTAACATATGCATTTCTAGAGAAGCTGGATGGAGCAATAATAGGTTTTGCTGATGTAATTGTGCAACTTCCAAGTGAGGATGTTAAATATCAGATTACAACCATTTTAAAGAACAATAGAAGTGATTGAATGTTGATATAAGATGTCCCCAAACTGTCCAAATCTGGTTATGTTCTATTGCATAAGAAAATAGCAGAGTTGGTATGGCCCACAGCTTTCGTATAGAAGTGAATTTAGTTTAATGCCTTTAAACTAATGCTAGTTGGCAATTGCCGAGTGATTATTATGGGAAGATAATTGACAAAAGAACATGGATAAGAAATGACAGCTCTTGAACAAAACTATAATATGCGAGTAACAACGAAATACTCTATTATAGGAAATGTTGTCAACAGAGCACCTACGCAAAAAGACCCATAACACATCTGCGCGCGCACTCTCTCTCTCTCACACACACACAGATAGACTTTTTGTTGTTTGGGAGAATAAGAAAAATGTATAGGGTGTTAATGAACCCTAACACAAATAACTATTATTTATATTAAGAGATAACTTGATACAAGACTTGTTTAACCAATGTGGAACAAGACTCATAACAACTACATAAATATTCCAACACTCTCCCTCAAGCTGGAGAATAGATATCACAAAGTCCTAGCTTGTTCCATAACAACTCTAACCGGGGCTTGAACAATGACTTAGTAAACATGTCAACTAATTGAGCACTTGTAGACACAGGGAGTAGCTATCACACAACCAACTAACTTCTCACGCACCAGATGACAATCAACTTCAATATACTTAGTCCTCTCATGAAATACCTGATTGTATGCAATGTGAATTGCTGCTTGATTATCACAATACAATTTCATTGGCAATTGCACACTAAATCCTATCTACTCGAGAAAAGATTGCACCCATACAATCTCACATGTCATGTGGGCCATTGCTCTATACTCTGCCTCTACACTAGACCATGCAACCACTGTTTGTTTCTTACTCTTCCAGTTGACAAGGTTTCCACCGAGAAAAACACAATATCCTATAGTGGATCTCCTCTCAAAAAATCCTGCTGCCCAATCAGAGCCAGTAAAAGCCTCAATACATAAGTGACTATTAGCTCGATAAAACAAACCATGTCCTGAATGAGCCTTGAGATACTTTACAATTCTAAGAACAGCCTCCCAATGTGGAAAACGAGGAGCAGACATAAACTGACTCACAATACTAACTGCGAACGAGATATCTGGATGTGTAATAGTAAGTTTAATTTACCAACCAAGCGACGATATTGGTAAGGGCTAGAAAACAGCTCCCCCTGATCAACACACAGTTTGACATTAGGATCCATAGGAGTATCGATAGGCTTCGTTCCCAATAAACTAGTCTCATCTAGAATATTTAGCACATATTTTCTCTGCGATAAACTAATGCCATCTTTAGATCGTGCAACCTCAATACCCAAGAAATATCGCAACCTTCCCAGATCTTTGGTATGAAACTGAATCTGCAGAAATACCTTCAACTCATCAATACCTTTTTGATTATCGCCCGTAATAATAATATCATCCACATAAACAATCAATAATACTTTCCCTCAGCTAGATGAGAGAGAAAACCGAATGATCAGACTGACAGCGACTCATCCCAAATTTCAAAACTGCATCACTGAACTTGCCAAACCAGGCCCGAGGAGACTGCTTAAGACCATATAGTGCTTTGCGAAGACAACATACCCGATTACGCTCCCCCTGAGCAACAAACCGGTTGCTCCATATAAACTTCCTCCTAAAGATCCCCATGAAGAAATGTATTTTTAACATCCAATTGGAATAAAGGCCAACCAAGATTGGCTGCAAGGGAGATAAGAAGGCGGACAAAACCAAGCTTGGCAACTGGAGAAAAAGTCTCAGCATAATCAACACCATAAGTCTTTGTATATCCCTTAGCAACAAGACGAGCTTTGTAACGCTCAACAGACCCATTAGGATAATATTTGACCATAAAGATCCACTTACAACCACCAGTAGACTTTCCTGGTGGAAGAGGAACCAACTCCCAAGTGCCATTGTCATGTAGAGCAGATATCTCAACCTCCATAGATGTCCGCCACTCAAAAACAGATAAGGCCTTCTGAACAGTGTTAGGAACAAAAATAGACAAAACAGAAGTAGTAAAAGCACAAAGGGACGGAGACAAGTGAGCATAGGAAACAAACCGATCAATAGGGTGCGAAGTGCAAAACCGAATACCTTTGCGAAGAGCTATAGGAAGACTAGGTGACGATAGAGGTGATGATAGAGGTGGAGGTGGTGGTGGAGGTGGCGGTGGTTATGGAACTAGATCTTGAGACGGAGGAGGCGCGGCAGAAGGCACTGGTGGAGCTGTTAATACTTTCTGCTAACGAACATACACCTGCAAGGGTGGCACAGATGGTACACAAACAGGAAACACAAACTCAATGTCAGGAAGGTCAACTGGAGTATGGTGACCCAAGTAAAAGGGTAATGACTCATTAAACGTGACATTAGCACAAACAAAATGACAACGTAGAGACGATGAGTAACACTTATACCCTTTCTGAGTGCGAGTATCCCAGAAAAATACACCGAATCGACCGTGGATCAAGTTTGTCCTAGTCAGGATCAAGAGTATGAACATAACAGGCGCACCCAAATATTCGTAGGGGTAATGAGTGGAGAGGCTGACGAGGAAATAAACCGTATGGGGTATCTGACCGCCTAAGATTCTAGATGGCATACGATTGATCAAATAACATGCTGTAACAACAACATAACTCCAATAAACTTAGGAACTTGCATTTGGAATAACAGAGCATGCATAACCTCCGATAAATGCCTAATCTTGCGTTTGGCAACTCCATTTTGTTGTGGAGTCCGAGCACAAGAAGATTAGTGAATTATACCATGATCATCAAAAAACTTAGAAAGAGAATTATGAAAATATTCACCTGCATTGTCAGAATGAAATATACAAATGCAAGTATCAAACTGAGTTTTGATCTGTATAAAATGACTTAAAAATAGAAGACAACTCTGACCTCTCTTTCATGAGATAAAGATACGTGATACGAGAGTAATCATCAACAAAGATAACATAATATTGGAAGCCAAAAACATTAGGAACACGCATTGGACCTCAAATATCAGAATGACCTAATTGAAAAGGGCGAGACACACGACTCTCAACCCTAGGATAAAAAGACACTCGATGATATTTACTAAACTCACAGACTTCACATGGCAAAACATTAACACAGCTACATGAAAGTACCAACCATTTAAGGTTTTGAAGGGATGGATGACCAAGACGACAATGATATTGATATGGTGTCACCGAAGATTGAAGGGCAACAAAGCTAGGGTGAACATCGTCGGTAAAGTAATACATGCCACCACGTTCAGTACCACCACCAATTTTCCTCCCCATCTTGAGATCTTGAAACACACAACCACCGGGAAAGAATGTGACAGAGCAATTTAAAGATTTGGTAAGTTTAATAGCAGACATAAGGTTTAATGGAAAACGAGGAACATGTAATACGGAATCTAAAGTCAAAGAAGAAGTGACAGAAATAGAACCTAAACCAGTAATATCAGTGGTAGAGCCATCGGCTAATGTAACACGAGATGGTTTATCAATAGACCGATAGCCAGAGAGAATAGTCGATGTACCAGTCATATGATCAGATGCACCAGAATCAATGACCCAAGGAATAGAAGAAAAAGAAGATGCAACATACGCAACAGAAGAACCTGTCTGAGTTAGCGTTGCAATGGAGGAACCTGTCTGAAGTGACACATGGCATTGGTACCTCTTCCGCGGAAAGTCACTGTGGCATCAGCAGAATGAGTAACCGGCCGAGTAGAAGGCCAACCATGAAGATCCCAACAATACTCAACTGTATGATTGTTGCCATTACAATAGGTGCAATGTCGAGGAACACAACCACAACTGCTACTACCAACTTGACCAAACTCATGGCTAACACAACGACTGCCAGAATTAGGGTAACGACCACCAAAAACCCTATCACTGAACCCATAATCTCGACCACGAAAATCATAAGCAAACTCACCACTCTCCTCCATTGCATTGAATTAACAACCACCAATGAGAACCAACTAATAAAATCACCAACTACCAACAGATCACCAAACCAAACGATCACCCAACATCATCAACAGCACAAGATCATTTGCGATCAACCAAACAACCGAAGATTAACTCCGTCTACCAACAAGTCTACGACCTGAAACAATTCATGGAGCAATACTTGCTAATTAAAATACTAAAATCAATAGACCTCAATAATCCAAACATTCATACTACCGACGGTAACCAATCGAGAACACCAACCAATAGGCAACATAGACAGCAACAAATCGAGATTTAGATCGATACCTCATAAAACAACACATAAATCGAGATGCATGTGACTGATCCCAACCGAACAAGGCTTGAAACACTGAACGAACAACAGGAGACAAATCTGGCTGCCAGCGAAAACCTTTCAGACTATTTTTAACATAAATCATGGGATTCTGGGCTGTTTTGAACACGATTTAGGGGGTTTCAAACCATATTTAGGAGTTTTGAGAGTTGATTATAGTGAATGAGGGTTGATTAGGGCTCGATGGGGGGTGATTAAGGTTCGATTAGGGTTTTTCAGAAGTTCCAAAGGGTTTTCAGCAGTTTCGAATGGGTTTGGTGCATGGGGTTAGGGTATCAGAGGGGATTTCAGGGTGTACAGTGTTAGCGATGAATAGTGCTCGCGTGAACAGTAATAGTATGTGATGATGGTGAGTGGTGGGGCGTGGGTTATGATTATGATTAGGTTTAGGGTTGGATTAAGGGTGGCTCTGATACCATGTTGTTGGGGACAATAAGAAGAGTGTATAGGGTGTTAATGAACCCTAACACAAATAACTATTATTTATATTAAGAGATAACTTGATACAAGACTTGTTTAACCAATGCGGGACAAGACTCATAACAACTACATAAATATTCCGACAACTTTCACCTGGAAAAATGGGAAAATTGCATCTCTGTTGTAAGTAAGTTCATCTTGAATAATTTCCACCACAGGGGTCCTGCACCATATCCAGTAGCTTTCACATTTCTTATCTTGACAGTCATATACACAGGTGAAGAAAAATTCAATTATCATTTTCCAGTGCATACATGTGAACACGGGCACAAGTGCACAACCATAGAGAAAGAGAGAGATTTCCCATAAAACAAGTAAATACCTCACACCGTCAGCTCTGGTGGTAAGACCTTGAATATCTGCTTTCTTCCTTGATGTATCCAGCTCCATGGCCTAAAGGGTCCAATCTGGTTACGGTTAATGCTCGAAACTACAGACTCTTGGTACCTTTGAGCAAGAACGGTTTATTGACTCTTACCATCAGCAGAAATTTCTGCAAAGCTCTAAATGAACACTTTCTTACTTGAGGAAAAGAAATTGCACCAGCAGTATCAAAAGATTTGAATGGCTCCGCTGATGAGCTTTTTGGTAATGTCATGTCATCACTGTGTTCAGCATGAAGATGAGACATTTCACAGATAATTGATATGCAGCCCTTAATTAAATCTTTGTAACTTATCCTTCTAGACCCCTGCAAAATAAGTTTCACAAGGAAATGCTTATTCAGAGGTATAACAAACATTTTTCATTTTGATGTATGACAATTACGAGGGAGATACAGTAATAACAACCAATCTATAGGAAACAAAAGAGTAAAATCCATCAAAATTCAATTGTGCAAAACATAATATCATACCAGAATCATGTTGAGCAATGACACCCTCAGGAGGTTCCAATCCATATTTTCTGCAACGAAACAGAGAATTGCTGAACCCACGGGATTAATGGACCCAGAGACCAAATAGAAAAGGAATTGATGACTTAACCAACCAACTTACCTTTAAACACAGAATTCCGAGGAACAAAATCGCCTTCAAGAACACTGATGAGATACTGGAGTAGCACCATATTCCTCAGGTACTGCCATATTGATTATGATTATGATTAAACTACTAGCATACTAAAGTTGTAGATTATGTAGCACTGCAATAACTATACAAGGTTCTAGTTTCAGTACTAATAACAGAATTCATAGGCAATACTTGCATGAAAAAGCAAATAAATAGTTATGGATATCGCAGGCGGAAAGGACAACTTCACATTTATTATAATCAATGTTTTAGGTCCCTTGCACAATACAACAAAAAGGGTTATAGGATAGATTCACTGATGTTTCTCTTTTCTTTCTTTTTTTCATTCGTTATCTTTTCTCGGGGTGCAGCGGGTAAACAAGGCTTCAAAGTAAAATCAACTGAAGAGGAAAGATAGATGAAGCCAGGGATAGTGGCCATCAACTGTACACTAGCCATCTACTTATCTTTATCATCACAAAAAGGGAAATTGAAAATAGCAGAAGTAGTTCAAGCATGAAAACAAGGGAACGTACTCATTTCATCTCACCAGGAATGTAGCATTTGCACCCATGGAAAGGACTATGGTTTCATGATAGGATGCAAGTGTTGGGAAGCTTCCTGTGCGTATAACTTGCAACTATTGGGTTTTTTGGACTCACACCACACCACAGAACCGTGAAATAAAATATTGCACACACCAAAAAGAAAATGAAACACAAAGAATTACGTGGCTCAGCCCAAATCAACCTACAGGCTCGAGTAATAATCAATTATAACATAGTTATTATACAAATGAGACAAGAACGTAACCCTGAGCCCTTGAAGTTGTACCCACTTCCTCGCTCTTCGAAATTTTTTGTGACAGACCCCCCTCTTGCAAAGTCACTTGACGATACAAATATGCGATTGCCTGCGAGAATTTTCTCTCTGTTCTTTGGCTTTCCAACCCAATAGACATAGGCTATTTATAGAAGTTGAAACAAGAAATCAGCACAAAACATAATATTGTATATTATTATTTTATTTTTATTTTTTGAATGGCAAAATTTGTTTATTAATCTTTGAAATTAATACAGAGACTAATAGGATAAAGAGAACGGCAACAATGTGCCCAATTCGAGACCCAAACCCTTGATTGGCAAGATGCCAACCAACGAATCCCCTTTTGTATATTATTATGCTTAATATATCTTATTTATTAGATTATTATACTTATTATTAATGTTTTAGATGATATTGTGCGTAAGGTATGTTTTTATTGATTCCAGGTAATTTAATATAAAGTGCATCAAATTTGGCTTGACCACTCGCGCGCACAAGAAATGACGCTGACATTGTCATCCCAAAATCCAAGTCCAAACAAAAAGTTTTGACAGTCTCCAGGTCCCGATCAGACACCATTAAAAAATAGATCGAGAGCAGTGCAGAACAAAATGGTTGACATCGATGGGCCATTGCTACACCTTTACGTGTAGAATTTTACATGTCAATAAAAGGAACTGCAAATATCAAATGCTCAAAAACAAAAGAATCCAGATGTGGAAAAGTCATGGGATTTGGATACAATTGAAAGCCAGACAACATGGAAAATGGTAATCAAAGCCCGTGTGCTTTGATTACAAAGGCATTCCCATGACAACCATATTTGAGTCAGGTGGAAATATTATTGGGTGTTGTAGAGATCAGTTGAAGGAATCAATAATGGGATCTTTTCTTTATTGCAAGGCATCAGGTCCTCTCAAGCTCACCCCCATGCAACACTAAATCATCCTTTCTCAAGGTTGCATAGCACTGGATCATTTTTCCAGTCCACTCTCAGTCACTGTGCAACGGATGGGAACACAGTTATTACACATGGGTCAGAGCCTTTCAATTCAGCAAGGCTGGAATTTAACCCCAGGCCACGTGTTGGCTCCCAAAGCATCCGATCGTGCTTTGGTTTGGATCTCGGCCATTGATCTATATCTCTCAATCCAATGTGCACACCACACCAGATTTCTCTCTCTCTCCCAGCTGAATCTACCTAATAAAACACAAGGGTGTGGGAACCACACAAGTACAAGTTTAAAGAAGGGCTGAGATTCATTTGATCCAATGGCTGATTTGTGCTCTCCAACTCTCTTAAGAAAACATCCACACTCTTACAAATATATTACAAAAATGTCATTAGTTCTTTTTATCCACTGCTCGGCTTCTAGTGTTGACATAAAAAAACAAATATATATTACAAAAATGCCCATGCCTACGGGGCAACCGGGGTGCGTAATGCCATAGGCACGGGTAAACACCAGTATATGAATATATAGGGAAGGGGCGGGGGTGATTAGTAGATCCAAAAGCCTTTTATTTGTCTGAAACCTTCTCTCTCTCTCCCTAGCCAAATTTGCAAGACTTTACTCCCTCTAGAATATTTCTCCTCTACCAGAATATTTCTCTTTCAGGGCTTGGCCCTTGTAATTTGCTTGTACTCAGTTGTTTGTAATAAATTTGTAGTTTTAAATTCCTGTTCCAATTCCGTTTTATATTTCTAGTCTGTTAAATTATTAGCTTAAAAAGTAAAGATTGAGGTTCGATTGTGAGTATTCGCAAACTACTCGGCTATTTCTCACACCAAACCCGAATCTAAGATTAGTCCTAGTTGTGAACTCCATCAAGATTGAAGGTTGAGCGCCTTTGGCCAACTCTACCATACACATCTTTTTGGTACACTAGTATTGATCTTTTCTTTAATCACTCAAAAATAATTATATTTATAGTGTTTGGATTTAGGGTAATCGTGTGACGCAGCGGAAATAACAAAGAGATTAGTTGCATACTAATCAAACGAATAATAGGTACTCGTAGCCACGAGCAGTTCTTGAATCCTCAAGAGAAAAGGACAAAGTCTGAATATTATTGATAAAAAGCTTTAAAAGTTAAATAATTGAATAGATTATAGCCCTTTTTATAAGACCCTAACCCTAAAAACCCTAATGTAAAAGAAATAATGAAACATGCCAAAACAAGCGGCATTAAATAAAAGATATTTCCTAATTAATTAAAATAAAATCCTAATTCTTATAGACCTAGAATCCTAATAAAGGTAGAAATCAAAATCAAACCGAATACGGAAAGTTAATAATTCTAACCTAGACGAAAATATTCCTAACCAAAATCTTATTCTAAAACAATAAAAATAAAATACAAAAACTCTCCATTTTTGTCCTACATCAGTCTCCTTTTCTTCAAAAGAACTCGCCCTCGAGTTCTCATTAGAAACTTGCCACCTTCCATTCCAAAGAAATAGATATTTAGAATATTTCAACCTCTTGTTTATTTTCCAAAAATCATTCAAAGAAGAGTGTACTTGCGATGATCTCTTCTCTTGATTCTTCAACTTGTTGACGAAATTGACGAGATGAACATCGGAAACCCAATTAAATTGTTTCGCTCCAAGAAAATCAACAAAGTAACCTTTATGTTGATATTGCAGATTGTCTTGACCTTGGAAAAGGAAAACTATCTTTTGGACACGCCTTGTTTAGGTCTATGAAGTCTACACAGACACGCCACTTCCCATTCTTCTTTACAACCACGGTGTTGGATAACCACTCAGGGTAGTAAACCTCACGTATTGCTTTCACCTCCAACAAACAATCGACTTCTTCAATTACAGCATCCACATGCTGCACGGCTGCCCTGCGCTTTTTCTGAATGACCGGCTTATGCTGAGGGTCAACATTTAAATGGTGACAGATCACACTTGCATCTACCCCGGGCATTTCCTCTGGCACCCATGCAAATACATCGACATATTCCTTCAAAAATTTTATCAATTCAGCCTTTTCGTCTCCTGGCAATAATTCTTTGATTAAGAAATATCTTTCAAGATCAGTCTAGTTGATCTGAATTTTCTCCAGGCCTTCGACTACCTTTTCTGCCGGACATTTTCCGACATCCTCGATAGTTGGTTGATCTGGTACTTCTAAAATATGAACGTGATGGGCTTTTGGGGCTCTTTTAATAATGGAAATTAGACATTGTTAGACCACTTTCTGATTGCCTCTAATCACTTCGACCCCATTAGATCCTGGGAATTTCACCATCTGGTGATAAGTTGAAAAGACGGCTCTCATTTTGTGCAGCCATGTCCCCCCTATAATCGCGTTATAGGAGGAAGGAACATCTACAACTAAAAAGTCTGCTCTCAACACAACTGATCCAGCCCGAACAGGCAATGTTACTTTTCCAAGAGGCCAGACTGCTCCTGCACCAAACCCAATCAGGGGTGTTTTAGATTGCTCTAAGTCCATTTGGTCCAGCCCCAGCTTCTTGAACGCATCGTAGTACATTACCTCTGTACAACTCCCTGAGTCCACTAGAATCCTCTCGATGTCATATTCCTCAACTCATAGGGTTATGACTAAAGCATCGTTGTGGGGTATTTGGACTTTTCCCAGATCATCATCTGTGAATGTTATGCTTTCATTGCACACATCGTTCTCTCGCCCTCTCTTGTTTCCCAATCGCATCACGTGCTGATCGTGCTTGACCTACCTTTGTAATAGCCTAACCTCATTTCTCGTATAAGGTGTGGCCAACCCATGTATCATATGGATCACCCCTTTAGGATTTTGCTCGTAGTCCAGTTCCATGGCTTTCTCTTTGTCCTTGGGATCTTCCTAGATAAATTCCTTGAGATAGTCCCGAGAAACCAAATCGTCAAGATGTCTTTTGTACATCTCACAATCTTCAGTCATATGGCCCCAATCTTTGTGATAGCTGCATTGCTGATTCGTAGCACGTTTTGCGTCCGTATCTCCGCCAAGACTTGGGGGCCACTTGAAGTATGGCTGATTCTTTATTCGATAAAAAATCCTATAAATTGGTTCCTTCCAAACCGTGGTGATAGAAAAGAAAGACTTGGGGTCAGGAGCTTGCTTATCCTTGAACAGCTCTTTCTTGGCCTGCCCGTTCTCCTTTCTCTCCTTATAAGTCTTAGGCTCTGGCTTGTCCACCTTTTTGACTAGTACCTTTGGCTATTCGGCAACAATCCTGCCATCCTCCCGGAGAATGTCATCCTCCATTCTGGCGTATTGCTCTATCCGTTCCATCAGTTTAGCCAACGTTGCTACCGGATGTTTATTCAATGAACGACGCAGCTCTCCCCGAACAGGCAAACTAGTTTTGAAGGTTGCAATAGCATACTCCTCACTGCAACTTTCAATCTCGTTGAAAGTTTCCCAGTACTTCTTTGCATAATCTCTGATCAGCTCGTTATCTACCTGCTTCATGGTAGAAAGACTTTCAAACGTTTTTGAGGCCTTTCTACTTGTTAAGAACCGAGCAGTGAATTCTTCAGTCAAGGGCCTCCATCCTCGTATGGATCGTGGGGCCAATTTATGAAACCAAGACAAAGCCACCTTGCCGAGGCTCGAAGGGAACATCTTGCACAAGATGACATCATCGCCATCGTGCATGAACATAGCCTGCTGATAGTGCTATATGTGAACTACGGGATCCGCGTTTGTCTTATAAAGCAAGAACGTTTCGTGCTTTACTCTGCTCGGCAACCTAGCCTCTTGTAGCCTCCTTGAAAAAGGGGAGACTGCAATATTACTCAAGGCCTTCCGTGCTGCTTCTCGTGTAGTCACTGTCCCATCCTCGATTTCCTTCGTCTTGTGAGCCGTGGTTTTGGCCCAGTTAGCATCAGGCCTCTCGTACTTGTCACGGTGATGCTTTCTTGTTTCTTCTTCCTCGGGGGTAGAACTTCGGTCCCTGCTCCTCCTTTTTCGTGAAGAAGCCCTTCACATTTCTGGTGTTTGATCTCTACTTCTGCTCCTCCTTTTTCGTGGAGAAGCTTCATATCGTCACGTGATAGGACTCTTGCTCCTACTCCTTTCCCGTGAATGAGTCTTTTTATGGATTAGCAGAGCCTGTCTCTCTCCCCCGGAATTCCTTCGTGAAAGTCTGGAATCTTTTGGGTGCTCTCGTACACGTTGTAACTCTCGTATCTCATATTCTCGTTTTTTTATTAAACGAGCGTATCCTTCGATTTCCTTCCTCTTTTTATCGAGGTATCTTCGCTACTATATATACTTCTCGAGTATGCTATCGATTCCTCTCCTCGGCGGGACTTGCTCCTTCTCGTGGAGCACGTGGCAGTTCTGTCCCTTTTTTCTTTGGAGTTATTTCTGCTTGTCGTTTTCCTGCCATGTCCACCAATGGGCTTTTTCGGAGCACCTGGTGGGGACCTATCTCCTCCCCCACCCAACTGGTTCTTTGGATCAAACGGTGTAACCCCACCATGGTTATATTTCAGGGAATTCTTTCGTTTCCCACAGACGGCGCCAATTGTAGGGGGATGAAAATAATTAATGCCTCGGACCAACTTGGATTGCAACAGCTTATTCGTGCCTCTTCACCGGAACCCTAATTCGTCGTCGGAACCCTAATCTGCAAGACAGACAAGGGGTGAGCGCACCTTTGCCTCTCATGGCAAAGGCCCTCCGATGCCAAAGTTAGTATCACGTACTGGTCAATAAACCCTAATTATCAGTAGGAGAATGGTATGAATGCAAAGAATTGCGTACCTTTTACCTCTAGGTTTATCATGTATTTATAGATTCACGAATGCTTGCTGCCCAAGTATCCCTGTTGCCCTAGGATTCCTATCTCATACAGGAAATCTAGTATCCCTCGGATTCTCGTTCCCTTATCGATATAATAGCTTAGTCCTTTCGGGACTCTTTCCCGTAATCACCCGAATATCCCATTCACGTTGGGTGTCTTGCCTTGATCCTATATACTCAGGATCTCATTCCTCTACGGAATATCACTGTTCCGGAACCTTCTAGAGCATTCTTGCCGCCTCACGATTTAGGGCAACTTCTTCCCCTATTTGGCTATCTTATTGCCCAACAGTCCACATGGACCAATGACCTCACATGCAACTGGTCCTCATCGTTATATTTGGACAAATGACTTCACATGTCTTTTGTCCTTATCAGCCGAACAGACTGCCTGGATCAATGACTTCTCATGTCACTGGTCCACATCGCCGTTCACCGCACTGCCCGGCGACAAGCCCTGTCATACTTACCACGTGCTCCCAAATATCACGTGTTCAGCAACTAAATGTATCTGTTCGGGAATACCTCCCTACAAGAGTTATTTTGCAAGCGATTAGAATGCCCTACACTTCGGGCTAGACACTCAGGAATACTAACTTTGGTCGCAAGCAAAAGTCTTCCAGTAGGCCACCTTCCTTCCATGTTTCACATGGTTTCTAACAAATCTATTTTATCAATCGTGACCAAGGCCCCGCATGACCACCATCTTGATAGCAACTATTGTTAAACATGGTTATAGTTGATGAATATGTTTCAATCTGCCCGCAAAAACTACAAAAATGGAGATGGGAGAAATGCCCAAGACTTTGCAAGAATAACAAACATAAATGTGACCACAAGTACTCAGAAGTCAAGAAGCCAATATAGGCTGGTTTTGGACCAATAAGTTACTTTGACTTATTGGGTTGTCTTTATTCCAAAAAAAAAAATTCGCATTTGTTACTTTTATGCCACTTTTGTGGATTATTGATTCTTCTTGGCAAGAGGAATTGAAAAGTAAAATTTATGATCAAAATTCTAAAATGTTGACTTATTTCAAAAATAGGTCAAAAAAATTCAGAATTTTGATCATAAATTTTACTTTTCCTATTCCTCTAGTCGAGACGAATCAATAGTCTGCAAAAATTTGACGCGAAACTAACAAATTCAAACTTTTTTTTTTTGAATAAAGACAAACCAATAAGTCACTTTGACTTATTGGTCCAATTCCATAGACAAAAAGGTACCACAAAATCTAGCCCAAAAAATACTCCATTCCCTTGGTAGGTGCCTAGAAGTGGATTCTGAACAAGGACTTATTTATCAAGCCTTTTGGAAAATGCAAACCAACAATTGGGCATGCAAGCACCCAAAGTTTCATGTAGCTATCTAAGAAATGTATAGTCACAAATTAGATTAATAAGTGACAATGAATTAAAATCAAAAAATTAAACCAACCTTTGTCTCAAATTCTTCCATCTTTCTTCCAACAGCCCCTTTAGCTAGGTCTTGTATTAGAATTTCAAAACCCTGAAATTGGAATGTGAACTTCAATAACGGAGGACAACGTTAATTGAGCTACTACAACATGTTAGGAATTGGTTAAATAAGTCTTGTATCGTTTTATCTCTTAATCTTAATATAAATAAAAAGTCTTCATGTTAGGATTAATTAACACTATACATTTTTTCTCTTAACCCTTGCAACATGGCATCAGGGCCCCCTTTACCCTAACCCTAAAAATTTCTCTTTAACCTACTACCGTCCATCACCACCCATTCGCCGCCGCCATCACCAATCGCCGCCATCATTCCGCCGCCGGTTCTCGTCTCCTGTGACCCTTGTGTACCGAAACCCAGTGTTTTAAATGGCGAAAGGTGCACCAAGGCGCAACGGTCCCCTGGGGCTTTAGCGCAAGGCGCGGCACGCACTTTATTGACGTGAAGCACAATTTGTTGCGAAGCAAATTTTATTAGAACAAGTTTTCAACACAAACAAACACTCGTAAAACTTTCAAATGTCATAAAACATAACATGTCAATGGTTAAACAAAAGTACCAAACACTAAACATATCATCCATGAAAAGCTAACATAATAGTGTTTAGCCTTAGTGACATAACATAAGGATTAAAGGCAATAAAATCTAGAGGCATACAGAGACGTGGAAGGGCCAAAAATTTCGATTTCGATTTTCTATAGCCTAACTAATCTGCAATTTTGATTTTCTGTTATGGAAGGAACAGGAAAAAAAAACAGAGACATGAGAGAAGAAGAAAAAAAAATAGAGACATGATGAGAAGAAGAACAGAGACATGAGAAGGAGGAGGAGGAGGAGGAGGAGGAGGAAGAGGAGGAGCTTACCTGGATCTACTATCTCTCAATCGAACAGGAGGAGAAGAAAAAGAGCAAAAGCTGCTCTCATTGAAGATGCTCTACTGGGTATGACCGATTAGGGTTGAAATCGACTTAAAAGAAAAAATTATTCAATGCATCGCGAACATGTTATGTATGGGTGAGAACCGTCAGATCTGATTTTTCGCTCAGAGACGAAAGGTGCGCACCTCAGCACTTTGCGCCATGGCACATGCCTCAACGCCTTTTGCGCACCTTAGGGTTCCACGCTATAGCCCACATCTTCGAAGCGCATGCCTTGCGCTTCGCTGCGCTTTGCGTGCTTTTTAAAACACTGCCAAAACCTTAGCTATCAGCCAACGAAACCCAAATTCAGCCTTGGAAATCAACTTCAAAAACCCTTAATACGGTTCGACACAACTCCAAATCATGTGATTTATGCTCGAAATAGTCTCAATCGTGTTCGAAATTTGTACCCACTGCTCGAAGCTCCATGCCCAGTACTCGATAACCAGTGTTCTAAAAGTCGCTAGGTGGTAGTCGAGCGGCTGGGCATCGCCTAGCGCCTAGGCCGATTAATTGGCGATTAATCGGCACCTAGACATTAGGTGGATTTTCTATTTTTCCTAAAAAAATTTAAATATTCTCCTACCCCTCCCCAAGTTTTGAGAGCAAATATAACAACACAAGTAGAACAAAAGATTTTCTATTTTTTTAAATGGTTATCTGTTAACCATTTTAAATAAGGAGCTAATTGCTTTCTAAAATATGGAGTTAACTGTTGAATAGACATTTGAGCTAAGTACTTTCTAAATACCTTGCTGCATCTCCTTTCTAAGAAGAGAGAACAAGAACGAGACTTACACCACCCCGAAAAAGGAGAGAGGACGAGAATATTGGAGAGAGATGAGAGTCGCTCGACTGGTTGGGGCTTTGACAAGAATATTGAAGAGAGAGAGAGAGAGAGAGAGACGAGAGTCGCTCAACTGGTTGGGGCTTTTCAAATAGTTCTACTGTTTAGGGCTTTGATTTTTTTCGAACTATTCGAAGACCGAAAAGAGTTATATATGTGAAATATTACACCATAGGCCCTTATACTATATTACCACGACACTAAAGGGCTTAATTTTTTTAAAAACACTGTCGAACCACTTGATCATCTACCTAGCCCCGCTTAGCCAATTAATCGCGAGTTAGGCGCGACAGTGGGGTACCGCCTAGCGCCTAGGCGCCGATTAATTGGCCGGCCGTCTTTTAGACTACTGCCGATAACCCTTGTGAACCACCCGAAACCACTCGGGACCACTCGAAACCCAAGACCCTAGCCTCGTCGGCACATGAACAGTGCTCGTCAGCGCCTGAACAAGTGTTCGATACCTTACCCACCCCTTGTTAGCTCCTTCTAAGCCCTGTGGGGTTGATTTCTACTCTGTTGCTGTTGCATTTGTTGCTTCTTGTTCTCGGGTGATCTATTTCTCGTGTTCCACTGCTCGATCTTCTCTGGTTTCAGTGGTTTGGTTTTACTGATTCATGGAATGAAGTCTAGTTGGTAATTGCTTCTCTCATTGTTTGATATTTCCTCTATTGATTGTTTATTGTTTCCTATTGCTTCATGGAGTACGCACTTGCTAATAATAGTTTCTCAAGTTCTGTGTTGGCGGTGGAGTATTTCCGTTGTAGCCAATCCGTAGATTTCATGGCTGCCTCTTGATTATTGGTTCAGTGTATTGTTGATTGGTATGTTTAACTTGGTTATATCCATTGGTCATCAATTGGGCATTTGTATCTTCACTTGATTGGTGGTTCATTGATTATTGGTTCTTTTGGCTATTTGTAGCGATGGGCTACGGTACTGGTTTTGAATCTATTTCTAGCTCTACATATGTTGTTATCTGGTTCTCGATTTCGTGAGACGTTATCCATTACCTCCACACTCTTGAATGGTTGAAATTATGCTATTGGGGCCAAGGCTGTTGAGGTTTGTTATCTGGGTGAGGCACAATTCCATTACCTCACTAATGATCTCCCCAGCAAACTGCCACGACATATGCTTCATGGCCAGCTGAGGATGCTCGGATTCGGGTTATGGAATAGTATGGGAGATCATATTAGTAATACTTTGGTTTTCTTAACTATAGCCAAACTTGTGTGGAAACAAGTTCAGGAGATGTTATCTGGTATTAATAATCTGCGTCGCACTAACTCGCACATATGATGATCATCTTACATTTTTCTCTCTTGAACTTGATAACTTATCATTGGAGGCTTATTATGCCAAGTTTCACAGGGTTTGTGAAGAACTCAACATTTGTGAGCCCATTTCTTTAGATATTTAGGCTATGTAGCGTCAGCGCTTGCAAGTCGCTCAATTTCTCTCAGGTTTACTTTCCTCATATGAGCATTCGGTCTCAGTTTCTGGGCGCTTGGGATTTACCCTCTTAGTGAGGTGTTCAACCGACTTCGCTAGGCTTCTATATGTGATACTCATTTGGTTGATTTGACACCCTATGCCCAAATTACCACGGTTCCTAGTGGTGGTGGCCTTGCCTCGTGGTTTTGACCGTGGCCATCGAGACTCAGGAGGAGGTAGTTGTGATAGTTTTGGTCGGGATGCTTATAGAGCTAGTCGTGGTTTTAGTTGTGATTCTGGGAGAAGTGGTCATGCACCAGGCAAAGGCAGCCGTCACCACGGTCATGTGCCTTGCCATTGCACATATTGGAATGGTGATAACCATACTGTTGAGTACTATTGGAATCTTCATAGCCGCCCCTCTGCCCATCAGGTAACAGTTTCTGAGGACGATGGACAAGCATTGCCTAGTTCATCGACCAGCTCAACTCTGCGTGTTGTTACTATTCCAAAGGATGAGTACCATCACCTAATTTCACTGCAGACTTATCATATGACATCTTCCTCCATTGCAACGTTCGCTCAAAACATTATCTTTTGCTAGTTTTGCTTCTAATAATCCATGGGTTATTGATTCTGATGCTTCAGATCATATGACATACATCTCTACTCACTTATCTGGCTCTCGCTCTCTTGCGAAATCTTCTCGTGTTACCTTGGCGGATGGTTCCACTACTGATATAGATGGGTTAGGGTTCTGTTATTCTAAATTATTTTCTTACATAAAACTCTGTTTTACGTGTTCCTCGTTTTCCACAGTCTTGTGTCTGTAAGCTTACCCAGTCCTTCAACTGTTCATCACATTCTTTCCTAGTTATAGGGTTTTCTAGGATCTCCACACGAGGAAGAAGATTGGTGGCGGAGTTGAGCGCGGGTGGTCTGTACTACTTTGTCAATGGCGAGCTCCCTACATTTGTTGCACTTCCTCAATCTCCCCATTTGAGAATCATTATCGTCTAGGCCAACCATCTCTTCAGAGCCTCAAAGAGTTGGTTTTGTCATGTCGTCGTCTTCGGTCTTTACCATGTGAAGTTTGTGAGTTCAGTAAACATCATTGTGTTTTCTTTCCCCCTAAAGCAGAGAGTCATGTGTCGTGTCCCTTTCATTTACTTCATTCAAATATTTGGGATCCTATACATATTCTGTCACGTAATGGTTTTCAGTATTTTGTTATTTTTGTGGATGATTACTCTAGGCTTACTTATGTTTATCTTATGAAAGAATGGTCAGAGTTGTAGGTGAATATTTCTATAATGCTATTAAAATTTTTTGATGAGCATGGTATCCTTCATCAATCCTCTTGTTCTCCAACTCCGCAACAAAATAGGGTTACCGAACACAAGTTACGACATTTGTTGGAGGTTGCATGTGCTCTCTTATTCCAGATGTAAGTACCCAAACCCTTTTGGAGTGATACTGCTCTTGCTGAGGGATATCTTGTGAATCGTATGCCCTCTAGAGTTCTTGGAGGCCAGATTTCCTATAGTGTTTTTCATCTTGATAATCCTTTTTTTCTTAACCTCTTTAAGATTTTTTGGTGTACTTGTTATGTCTATGCTCTTAATCCCGGTCGGGATAAGCTTAACCCTCGATCCATCAAGTGTGTGTTTCTCGGTTACTCTCGCACTCAAAAAGGTTATAAGTGCTATTCTCCTACCTTGTGTCGTTACTTTATTTGTGCTGATGTTAGTTTCAACGAATCGTTACCCTATCTTTTCGTCTTCCTCTCCAGAGGATTAGTCTGAGTACATGCACATATTAGTCCCTTCAGGTATACCCCCACCGCCTAAACCATTGCAAATGTATGTTTGTCGTTCTAAAGTTGCACTGGCAACACCTCAACCCACCGCTTCGTCCTCTCCTCGGTTGTGAGATCTGGTTGCCGTTGATCAAGATTCTCTTCCAATTGCCCTTCGTAAAGGTATTCGGACTTGTATTACTTCTCATCCTATTGCTCAATTTGTTTCCTATGATCATTTGTCCCCCTCCCTACATGCTTTTACCACTTTTGTCTTTGTTCCTAATACTGTTCAAGGCCTTGTCTATTTCTGAGTGGTGGACAGCTATGGATGAGGTGTCTACTCTACATGATATGATATTGGGACTTGGGAGTTGGTCCCTCTTCCTTCTGGAAAGTCAACTATGGTGCCGTTGGGTGCTCACTGTGAAATATCACCTGACGGGTCTGTTGATACAAAGCTTGCTCATTGCTAAAGGCTACATGCAAACCTACAGTGTTGACTAAGCTGAGACCTTTTCTTTTGTTGAGAAGCTTGGCTATGTTCGGCTCCTTATTTCTCTTGCCACCAATCATGGTTGGCCCTTATTTCAATTGAATGTCAAGAATGTTTTCTTGCATGGCGACCACCTTGAGGAGATTTATATGGAGCAACCACCTAAGTTTGTTGCGGAACGTTCACAAGTATGTCGTCTTCAGAAAGTTTTTATGGGCTTAAACAATCTCTTAGGGCCTAGTTTGGCAAGTTCAGTGATGCAGTTTTAAAATTTGGTATGAGTCGCTATCAATCTGATCATTTGGTTTTCTCCCTCATATCTAACTGAGGGAAAGTATTATTGAAGGTTTATGTGGATGATACTATTATTATTGGCGATGATTAAAAAGGTATTGATGAGTTGTAGGTATTTCTACATAATCAATTTCATACCAAAGACTTGGACAGATTGTTCTATTTTTTTTGGGTATTGAGGTGGCACGATCTAAAGATGACATTAGTTTGTCACAGAGAAAATATGTGCCAGATATTCTTGATGAGACTGGTTTATTAGGGTCAAAGCCTATGATACTCCTATGGATCCTAATAATTAAACTATCTTTCTATTATGCATCCTGATATCTCGTTTGCAGTTCGTATTGTGAGTCAGTTTATGTCTACTCTTCACCTTCTACATTGGGAGGCCATTCTTAGAATTGTAAAGTATCTCAAGACTCATCCAGGACGTGGTCTGGTTTATTGAGCTAATGGTCACCTTCCGTATTGAGGCTTTAATTGATTATGATTGGCCAGGAAGACCATCAGACAGGAGATCCACTACAAGATATTGTGTCTTTATTGGTGACAATCTTGTCAATTGGAAGAGTAAGAAGCAAACAGTGGTTGCACGGTCTAGTGCAGAGCCATGTGAGATAATATGGGTGCAATCTTTTCTTGAGGAGATAGGATTCAATGTCCAATTCCCTATGAATTTGTATTGCGACAATCAAGCAACAATTCACATTGCATCCAATCAGGTATTTCATGAGAGGACTAAGCATATTGAAGTTGATTGTCAGCTAATGTGTGAGAAGTTAGCTGGTGGTGTGGATAGCTACTCCCTTTGTCTACAAGTGCTCAGTTGGCTGACATGTTTACGAAGTCATTGTTCAAGCCCCGGTTAGAGTTGTTATGTAACAAGCTGGGACTTTGTAATATCTATTCTCCAGCTTGAGGGGGAGTGTTGTATCGAGTTATCTTTGAATATAAATAATAAGTCTTTGTCTTAGGGTTAATTAAGACTCTATGCACTCTCTCTTTTCCCTTACAGCAGAGTTGAACGGACAAAAGGCTTTAAGAATTAGGCAGAAACAAAACTGCCATCTAAAGTATACAGAAAAAACAGTACAATATAACTCAAATAGTGCACAGAAAAGTTTTTATTTACAATGAACTCGAATGTAAAAATGAACTGCAAAATTTAAGCAACTCACAGCGAAGTCCAGTGATCCAGAATTTTTATTAGCATCCTCTCTCTCACTGTCTGAGCCAGAGATAAAAGGTGACCAGGCCTAACATGCAACACACATAGTAAGGACTACAATGTGACACACATGCTAGCTCATTGCAACATAAATAAAATAAGATGTCATACCTCTTCAACCACAACCAGTTCAGGAACACTACTAGGTGACGGTAACTCTGACTTTTCCACTTTGGATGCATACACACGAGGAAAGTGCTGCAACAAGTATAAACGAAAAACAGCGGTGCTTAAATATTTGAGCTCGTAAAACATGAAAATTTCTACAGGTGAACAAGCAAGGACAATTAAATACCTTATCTAGCTCGGTTAGAAGCCGATAACTTGCCATTATTAGTTCAAGTGAATTATCGTCCTTCAAGATTTCAAAAATTGCCTCGCACATTTTTCTGTTTGACCAATTTGCATATAATCAGATAGTAGAGAGAGATGTCATGATACATAATAACAAACTGGGCCACTAAAACTTTGCATATCCCGTAGTCTCAAATCACAATAAGCTCACATATCAGTTGTAAAAGAAAAACAAGCAAATAGTGACCTCCTGCAAGACATAAGTTCCTCAGGACCTCAACATAAATGAGACCTTTACACAAACCCAAACCGTCCAGTTGATGATCAAATATGAACATCACCTATACGGTAAAAAATACTAGTAGTCTCGGAATTTGGTATAGCCTCCAGGAAAAAAAAACTGTTTTTTTAAGAGTTTAGCAACAAGAGAAAATCAGTTTTCACTTCAGAGCTGAGGCGAAAGCAAAACAATCTAGAAATTAACCTATCCAGCATCTCCACCTCAGAGAGCACACAAGTAAAGAGTCCATTAAGGTATATGAAGGTGCACCTTGACCAAATATGAGGATTCTTTATGCTGAAACACACTAATAATTCCCAAAGCATGAACTGCCTTTGATGACAAATTTAGGTTTTAGTAATGTTTCGGCTATGAAAATATCAACTGAAGTGCAAGTGGCACATTCGTAGAAGCACTCGGTTCTAATATCTCGAGCCAAGGTCAAAACAAATACAAGCCTTGTACCGTTTCAGTAGCACCACAAATCACACCTCTTCATGATAAATTAACCTATATTATCCAAGGCCTACAATTTTCCTGGCCGAGGTAACAAAATTCAACCATGATACAACCTTTGGAAGCTAAAACCTAACCATCACATGGCTGAACAAGGAGATATCAATGAAAGCATAGACTGATGTGATCAGTCATGCTACAAACAAACATTTCAACAACATCAATTTACAGATTGTGTGGTAGTTGAATTGTACCTATCATATAGAGGAAAAAAATTGTTTGATACATTTTCCCATAATAAATTTAAAAAAAAAAAATTTGCTTTGCCTGTGCAAATGAACTACTGTATATATATTTTTGTTTCACTACTTCCACTCTTTTTCAAACAAAATTTTTAAGGGAAGTTTATGCTTAAGAAAACATCACAGTGAGTTGGCCATACCAAGATGGGTTCTCTTTCTAAATATTGGAATTGGATATTATCAATCATTCAATTTTATGCTACTGCATGTAACCCCTCCCATATAATGGTGTACAGTTTCGGCATGCCACCTCTGGTTCTAAAAAATATAACTCTACGCTAAGGAAAGTCGATTAAGTACTTATCAGTATCCGAATAATACGATTTTTCAACAATTGTTAAAAAATAGCAAATAGAAGATACACGGTTCGACCGTGAAAATATTATCTCAATGAGTCTGATTTAAAGACCGCAAAATAGTTGAACCAAGCCTTCATTAACAAAAAACAGAATCCAAGTCAAAGCTGATTTTAGGTTTACCCATTCTTTTCGTATTTTAACAAACAACATGCAACAAATTGAAGTCGACTGGACTCCCATAGAGCCGCGCCACCCCGCATCCAAATCCTAGCTTCGCAACTATACAACATCACAGAAATAAATGTCTATGCACATTGTGTGTGTGCGCGCGTGTGTCTATATGTATACACACACACACACACACATATATATAGAGAGAGAGAGAGAGGATACTTGGTTGGGGCAATTCCATTTTCTGGAGCGATAGAAGCAGAGCGAACAGCTTCAATAAATGCAAGTCCTGTACGATAGTGGAAGGAACAAGTATACGGACATCCATAAAGAAACACAGTTGCAAAATTACGTCAAAAAGAGCTGTGTGTGTGTTTAGAGAGAGAGAGAGAGAGAGAGAGAGAGATGTGTACGCACTGTCGTCTATAAGGTCTTGGGTGTCTTTCTTGAATCCGGAGGCATCGAGTATGGTCATGGTGTTCACTTCGATTTCTCTGCTTCTTATTATTCTCTGGTTCTCCATTTTCCAATTCTACCGAAGAAACCCTATAGCTAGTTCTTCTTCTTCTATATGATCTCTATACAAAGTAACTCCCTCCGTCCAATATTCTTTGTCCGGTCCGCGACACGAGGACTACAAAATAATTAATTTCTTTCAAGAAAAAATTGAAATTTTTTTCACAAATTAAAAGAACTCGTTGAGATCTAGTAAGTTGTTGAATTTTTTTCCAATTTTTCTTACAAAAATAGTAATATTTTTGCGTCTCTGTTTTGCGGACCGGACAAATATTATGGGACGAAAGGAGAACTTAGGCTCTGTTCCAGAAACCTTCTTATTTTATAAATACGTATTTTGGAGCTTTCTTCCACAAAACTCAAATAAGCAGCTTATTTTCACATTTTCAAACTAAAAAATAATATAAATGAAAAATAATTTTTCAATTTTTTTTTCACTATATTAAAGATCTCAATGAGATCTATCAAACAAGATTCATAGTGATAGGAAATTTATTTGCGTAAGCACATAATTTTTGAGCTTGAAATTACCTTTTTGAAAAATAAGTACTTATTCACCCTTTTCTGGAACACACCTTATTATTAGACAAAAAATAAGTTCTTATTTCAGTTCCGGAACGGGCTCTTAATATGGACAGTCACTCAATAGTCACATCAGTCTCTGTAACACTGATGCCAAATTAACCGATAATTATCGTGACTTCTTTGTTTGGATTTGAATTTTAAAAAAATTTTGAAAAATAGTAGGGGTAATGTGGGCTCCCCGACCGGCGAGCGTTGAACCGAATGAGAATCGCCATCCGAATTTTTGAGATGGGTGATCCGAGAAACCGATAATGCTTTTGAAAGGGAAAAGGCCTTTTGGTCTTAGCGAAAAATCTTAAAATTTTAGGTTCGAGAGCCACGTTATGAACGGGGAAGGTTTTTGTTAAAAAAAAATGCACCTCATTCGCCCGGTAAAACCGGTCTTTACTAAACTCTTTCAAAGAGGGGAAATTTCAAAGTATCTTTTAGAAAATCAAACTCTTTAATAAACAAACAAGAAGGGGGAAGGGACACGGGAAATATATCACGTTAACGTGCATGTGGTGCAAACTGTACAATGATGATAAAAATGATGCGGAATGAGATGAGTTCTTGATGAAAACTGTCTGGATCTCAGTATTATCTCACATGGCCTTTCTTGATACCACGCACAGTTTTTCATAACGCCGTGCGGGGTATCTCCTCGATTTCCAAGCCTTTATAAAAGTTTTGGAATGTCGTCCGGTCTATTAGGTATCACGCACAGGGTTCTCATATGTTGTCAGACATTGCAGTCCCATCAGATGGTTTTATAAAATGTGCCATTTATACAAGCCATGAACCGAAACCAACTTTGAGGTTCTTAGTCATTCAAAATAGCCTAAAATACCTCATTTTTCTAAAACCGAACATGGCTTGTAGATATGGTCTGTTTTTTAAAAGGGTCTGAAGTCAGACGTACAGATGATAGACAGGCCTGACCGAGGACAGTAGTGACTCAGACAGTTTGAGCAAGAAAATGATAAACTCGAAATACCGCACGTCCGAGCTTGTTACGTCGTACGACGTATTAAAACGCCATGCAATGTAACTTATTCAGCACAGGGGGCTTTCTTTGGTTATGAAAATGGTTTTTTGGTCAGGATCTAACCCAATGGGGGTTGATCTTGACGACAGAAAGGTTGGTATGGACGGAGCCTACCCCTAGGAAACTAGTTTATACCTTTGTTCTTCAAGCTTGGATGGAAACGGACGGCTACGGATGAGTATGAAGAAAGGTGGCTGAGGAGAGACGATAGATATGGATTGAAAGATGGATGTTTGGAGGTCGGGGGTCTCAAAGTGACCAAAAGAACTCACTTCAATGGTGAGGAGAAAATGGGAGATTTTAAGAAAGAAAGGGACCTTGAGAATGTCTTTGGGGCACTTTCTCAAGGCTTTGGAGTGAGAAGTGGGTATGAAAGTATGATAAGAGAGAAAGAGAGTTCAGAACCCTTTTCTCTTGAGTGGAGGGTTGTATTTATAGGCAAATGCCAAGGATTTTGAATTTCAAATGGTGGAGGTGTTTTCCGGGCGGGCCAAAAGTGCCTTTTCGGCTGAGCTAGCTTGTAGCAGTGGCTCAAGTGGGCGTGGCCGACAGCTAGCTGAGCCAATCAGAACTTTATTCAAAATGCCGTACAGTTGACCTCATGACCTCGTGCTGCGTAATGAAATCTGTTATGTCATGCGTTGTAGAGGTGTACCATACAGTACTAAGGGTCCAATTCTAGGCTTTTGAGTTTGCTCTGGACTTTTGAGTTTGCTCTGGGTTTTTTGAGTTTGTTCTAGGCTTTTGGTTTGCTTTGGGAGAGTCCCACAACCAAGCTCTCGGAGGTATTTGTTTCCTTTGTTTCATCATCAGGATATTTAAAACACTTTCGAGGCCTGAATTGGGGTGTCTACTGTAGTCCCTCTTTAACATAACTCGGATACCATTGTTTGGTACGAGTGACGCTTAAAGAATAGGCATCCCAATCCGTTGCTCCAAGGTCTTTAAATGGAGAAAACGCATGAAAAATCGAAATGTAAGCAAATGACATTGGTGGTCGCGCCCGTGGGGCTGCCTACGTACCCCATTGCAGGGATCAAACCAGCGTAATTCAATTGGGACAGTGCAAATGAAATGAGTCCCGGAGGACAAATAACGAATTTGTGTAATAAACTTAGATAAACGGTTGAGTGCTAATGGTGCTAAGTGTTGTGAATTGAATGCGTAAATCAAAAACGAAACGAGCCCTCGGAGGGCGAAAATAATGAGACATGCCTTCAGAGGGCGAAAATAGTGAGACGTGCCTTGAGGAGGTTAATTGAGACGAGACGAGCTCTCGGAGGGTGAAAATAGTGAGACATGACTTCAGGAGGTTAATTGAGACGAGACGAACCCTCGGAGAGCGAAAATAGTGAGACGTGCCTTCAGGAGGTTAATTGAGACGAGACGAGCCCTCGGATGGCGAAAATTGAGACGAGACGAGCCCTCGGAGGGTGAAAATAGTTAGATGTGCCTTCAGAGGGCAAAAATAGTGAGACGTGCCTTCAGGAGGTTAATTGAGACGAGACGAGCTCTCAGAGGGCGAAAATAGTGAGACGTGCCTTCAGGAGGTTAATTGAGATGAGACGAGACGAGCCCTTGGAGGGCGAAAATAGTGAGATGTGCTTTCAGGAGGTTAATAGAGACGAGACGAGCCCTCGGACGTGCCTTCAGGAGGTTAATTGAGACGAGACGAGCCCTCGGAGGGTGAAAATAGTGAGACGTGCCTTCAGGAGGTTAATTGAGACAAGACAAGCCCTCGGAGGGTGAATGTGAATATGGCAAGTCCTCGGAGGACGAGAAATTCTACAAGTCCCATAGGAACATTCTAATCAGATTTTTCTGCAGGACGACTGGAATATTTGATTCCCAAGGGGATTTTGGTGGCTGACTTGAACAATTTCCGAGGACAAAATCTTATCCATGTAGAGTCAAAACGCCGCGCGGTGCAACAATGTGTAGCACGGCGTTTCAATTTTCCACGCAACTCTTCGATTTCCGAGAACAGTCGGTTGGTTTAAGGGTGCCCATTAACACAGGCGTACCCTTTCGATGGCCTCAATGTCTTTATAAGGGGTGGTGGTGCTTCATTCCATGCACCACCACAAAAATCTCTCAAGTCTCTTCAGCAAGTTTACAAGAAGATGGCCAACCACGACGATCTCGCTGCACGAGTCACTTTTGTCGAGGCCGAGATGGTCTCATATTGGGAGGAGATCGAGCGTTTGACGGTGCAGATTGCAAGGCTTGTGGGCACCATCCGCAGCCTTCGCCATGCGGTGACAAACCTCTAGGATTTCGCCTTCAATCAACTGGATGATAAGGATGATCCTGAGTTTGCTCCGGCGCATGAGTCCGAGGAAACCGCGGAGGATTCCGAGGGGAATCCGAACAGTTCCGATGACCGTTCCGATGGTGATGCGTCTGACTAGGATGGTAGACAAAGACGATGAAAAAAAAAGGAGGCAGTAGGATTTTTTGTTTCTTTTCTTTTTCTTTTTTCTGTTTTTTTCTTTTCTTTCTTTGAATGTAATGAAAATCCTCGGGAGGACCCGGTTTTAGTTAATGGAATGAAAACCCCTTCCTTTTAATTCCTGTCTTCTCTGTGTTTCTTTAGAAAAACAAATGATTGTGTTGATTGTGTTCTCGAACGACAAGCATCTGTTCAGAATTCGAACTGTCGAAATAGTATAGAATGTCGTGCATTGCTCACAGAGTCGCACGATATTCTAAGATGAAGTACTATGCCGCGCGGTCTAGACAAAACGGCGTGCGGCGCTATGGGCTATGAACCCGGTTCGGTTTTAATTCTAGATGAACCGATTCGAAAGGGGGATATATATACGGGTGAGGCGTATACAGTACGCCCCACCACGTTTGAACTCTCTCTTTCTCGCGCCTCTCACTCTCTCTCCCAACGTCTCACTCTCTCTCTCTCTCTCCCTCTCCAGTCCGCTCTCTCTCTCTCTCCATCTGCTCTCTCTCTCTCTCTCCGTCTGCCCTCTCTCTTCTCTCTCTTATGGATGATATTGGTACCCCTGGTGGTGATCAACCACTAAGGGTTGATCCTATACCGCTCTCGGTTCCCAGGAGAGCGGGGCAGTGATTGGGGAAGTCTCGGAGACCCCGGGGGCTTCGGTTTTGGCAGCCACGGTCGAGGAGACCGCGGCCTCGGCTACCGTGGTGGTTGGCAACAGTGGCGATGGAGTGGTACTGGCCGGTTACGGCCAGGGCGTGAAGAGCTTGGGTGCAGTAGAGCTAAAGGGTGAAGACGTGGCCATGGGCCAGTCGAGGTTCGTTGGTGGTTTAGAGGAGCAAGCCACGAAGGAGGAGACGGAGGCTTCTCTTGTGAGAGAGCCTCGGGTTGACTTGGGGAACGCCCCCGTCGTCGAGGAGGAGTTGGCGGAAGAGCAGGAGGTGCCCACCATGTTCGTGGGTAGTGGTGTAGGTGCGGGGTCGTCACGACCCATCGGGATGGGGGACTACTTAGAGGGCGCGTCCCTTGAGGACTTAGTGGAGACTCTACGGGGCGTGCCAGGGTTGGCGGAGGCCTTGCTTGAGTCTCGGGAGAAGGAGTTTCAGGCCGAGGCTGGGGCAGGAGAGGCCGAGGGGCCACAGGCTGAGGAGGAGGAGGTTTTGGTCCCTCAGAGGACCGTGGTGGACAAGGCGACGGCGGTTCTTGGGCAGGACCGACCTTTCGACGAGGGGTCTTACGTGCCTCTTCGGCACGTGGTAGTGCCTTCGCTTCTTGACGCCTATCGGCCGGAGAGGACCGTCTACGACGAGTCCCTAGTCCTGAGGGACCCACAGCAGCACTTGTCCTTGCGCCGAGCAGAGGTATGCTTTAATATTCGCACTTTCAAGCAATGTGATATGTTTCCTAGCTTAATGCCTTTGACTATCGTGCCATGTCGATTGAATCATGCTTCTTTTGTAACAGAAGATACGGATCTCGTGCTACGGTGGCGCGGGCGAGTGCCCCAGTTTTGGGAGAGGCTCCCGGAGGCCTCGAGGGAGATGGTGAGGGTGGCGGGCTTCAGGGAGTTTGTGGGCATGCTGACAAGGGCCAGCAACGATCGTCAGGTTGTGAGGGCGCTTGCCGAGAGGTGGTGGGACACGACAAATTCATTCCACTTCTCTTTCGGCAAGATGACGATGACGCCTCTGGACTTTGCGGCAATCACGGGGTTGAGGGTCGGAGGTGACCATATCCCTTACGACGCCATGGCGGGGAGGGATCCGGAGCTACAAAGGCGGCTGTTGGGGTACAGGCTGAGGGCGGAGAAGGGAGATGCCCCGTACGCCCAGCTCTTGAACTTTTGGGCAGAGTCCAGGAGGAGTAGAGGCCCGATGCTTTTTACTATACGTGCTCGGTGTGTCCCTGTTCCCGAACAGGCGCAACCGGATACACCTGTCGTTCTTACCGGCCCTGAGGGGCCATTGGCGAGATAGCCCGCTTCGACTGGGGCGGCGCGGCTTTGAGGGCGTGGTACGCCTTCATGGGGTCTCTTTCAAAAGGTGCGGGGAAGAGCCTCGGTGGCTATTGGCGTGTTTGGGAGGTATGCCTCAAAACTTTGCTTTCAATACTTAGTTAGATTCCTATTCATGCATTCGTATCAATTTGTGCTAACTCTCAATGCTTTGAATCTTGTAGCTTTGGACATACGAGGTACTGGACATGTACCCTCCCACGACGTCGTGCCCTGACGATCTGGTGCTCCCTCGGGCCCTTCGTTGGTCGAAGGAGTTCCGAGGGGTGAAGAGGGGTGAAGAAAGGGAAGGGCGACTTGAGCGCCTACCGGCTGTAACTGGACGAGCTACGTCCTGATCAGGTATTACATGATTCCTCTGTTTCAGTCCTTTCTGTCCATATTCTGAATCGCTTTTCTGACACATGCTTCTAATTACAGTTGCACTGGTGCATTTAGGACCGTTTCGAGGTCCCACTTGTGGTTCGCAGTCATGTTGTGGCAAGGGGGAGGGTGCTGTTGGAGTCCCCCTATGGCTAACAGTGGTATATGGGCGACCGGGTGTCACGCCAATCACTGAGGCTAGACATCTTCTTAGTCCCTGGGCCGCTCCCTCCTCTCGTGCAAACGACGAGCGAGTATACCTTGGAGGAGGTTAAGCAGTTCACGTGGCCAGACCCGCAGCTTGAGCCATCGTTCTAGGCAGGTGCGGACTACATGGAGTACCGGCCCATCACCTGACGGGGTTTCGGGATTCGCGCTACCTGGGAGGCACAGCGGTAGGTGCGTGTTAGTAGAGGTGGCAGGAGAGGTGGCAGAAGCAGAAGGAGCGAGGGCCCTCGTGGTGGTGGGACAGGTCAGGGTAAATCCAGCTTGCCTGCGCTCTCCTGGACGGTGGATGTGGTGACCGCTCAGGGGGTCCCTGGCCTGGTGGAGGTCCCGCGCCCTACGGTCGAGCCTCCGGAGTTCCTTGCTCAGGTATGACTTGTTTTTATTGCCTTCGTGGTTTTAACTTTCAGCGTGTCTCATGTTATTCACACCTTATGTTGGCCAGATGACTCTGGAGTACGCGAGGGAGATGGCGGCGGCCACGATGGGTCTGGAGCAGCTCATGCATCGGTACGCCATGGGCCATTCCCCGCCTGTATTGGCTCGTGCTGGAGGGTCGCTGGTAAACTCCTTAATGTATTGATTGCATTCTATTGTTCTTATTTCATAGCTAACGATACAAAACATGCTATGTCATTGCAGGCTAGAGGAGGAGCTGCCCGAGGGCTTCGTAGGAAGTCTGTTCGCATGCTTATATGTCAGGCCTTGTCTGCGGGCTCTCAAGAGGAGTGTCCATCGAAGAGGCAGCGACACTCCGGCGATACAGAGGACGAGCCTATTGCCGTCTCGGATGAGACCGAGGAGCTGACAAACATTGACCTGGAGGACAACTCTGGTAGTACTATCCCAAGAACGACTCGTGCTCAGGAGGTTGCTAGCTCCGAGGCCTTGGAGGAGGTCTCTGAGGAGGATGAGGAGGAGGGCGAGGATGAGGATGAGGACTAAGTCCCCTCTTTTGCTTGTCTTCTAGCGGAGCCTATGTGCTTCCTTTTGTGGGGTGCATGTTTACCCTTGGTAGATAGGATTTTTGAGCATAAGGCTTGCATACCTTGTTTTGTACCTCGACTCGTGGATTCCTTCGGGATTATATACCAAGATTGCTTCTTCATTGCTTTTCGTCGTTCAATTTCTCTTATTGCTGTTGTTTAAAGAGAAATTGAGTAACTTGGACACTCGCCAAAGTGCACAACTTAACCATGAATTGTGAAATTGCACCCAGTATGGGATTTTTATCAGGAGACTTATTGACGATGGAATAGAAATCAAAGAAGTAACTATGAGAAATTGGCATAACGTTCAGTCATTTTATCAACACCTTTGTTATAAGCTCAAACATGACTGTACACAGTAGTGATGAGCTCCAAAGCTTGATGTGTGCTTCAGAAATCTGCCCTTATGCTCAGAAAACACCTAAATCTAAGGAAAACGTTGACTTTGAAACGTAATAACTTCAAATAATGACATGGGATTCGAACGGGGACTTGGACTAAGTCACTCTTAACCATATTGACCTGTGGCACTCAAAGAATTGACTTAAATTGACCTGAAACGCGATTTGGAACTTCGATGTGGCTTTAAAATGGGGTTTTAGGGACTTTTTGCGCTATGACCTCGAATCCCGAGAGTTGTCTTGAAGTGAAACATCTCTGAAGTCCCATATACCTATTGCGATGAGTCCTGCTGCTTGAGAATTCCCCAAACATCCCAAACTTGGTTCGTGCCTTTTGCTGTCAAAACTGCAGAAATGCAGACGCAGAATGCCGTGCGTCTCTTTAAAAGGCCGTGCGTCACTTCTCTCAGTTCCGCGGCATACCGCTATTATGCCGTGGTGTTTTCTGAGGTCCAATATGCCGTGCGTAACCCCATTATGCCACGCGTGGTTATTCTTCTGACAGCCTGTGTTTTGTTGTTTCCCAAGGCATTTTGCACGATGGTTGAAGTTTGACCTGTGCAGTTGTGTTTTTGAGCGAATGCATGTCTGTATTGAACTTTCTTACAATGACCAAGCCCTTTCCCATAGAAAACTTGTATTCTCAAAGCTTTCTTGAAAGTTGAAGTTGTTCCCTTCTCCTTCTATAAATTCAAATCTTCAACCCCAAGTCCCCTCTACTACACTCAAATTTCATCTTACCCCTATTTGTCATGGCTCTCTCACTCACCGGCTCGCTCCGCCCATGGTTGGCCTCAATGGAAGGTGTGGATTGGTTTAACTTTCGAGCTCATGGCCTTTATTCCATGAGGTAGCTTCACAACATCCGTCTTCGTCCCGAGTTTTTGAAGGCTGCTGCGAGCTTCTGGGATCCGGAAGTTCATGTCTTTCATTTCGGCGAGTAGGAGCTTTGCCCTACTGTGGAGGAGTTTCGCGCTTATCTAGGAGGCTTTAGCTCACGAGAGGTCATTATTCCACCGGTTCGCGAGAGCATTCCCAAGATCTTGTCTATGGCCCTTGGACTGGGTAGTGGTGCTGCTCATTACTTAGTGAATAACGGTCGTCTGAATGTGCTGCGTCTTGTTGAGATGTTCTTTCCCGCTGGTGATCTTGCAGACATGGCTTACCAAACTCGGCGTATGACTGCACTTTGCATATGCCTGCGCGCAGCCTACCTCTTGGTGCCCCCTACTGGTCATGCTAGCTCCGCCCTAGTTAGCATCGGCGTTCAAATTGAGGCTCGGAAAGACGTGGTCCGATGGCTTTGGCCGAGACTCTGATGGGCTTGGATAAAGTCTGCTCTGGAGAGGCTGAGATTTTCGGGGGTAGTCCTCCTGCAGGTTAGCTTCTCACTCAATTCTCCTTTTTCGGGTTTCTCTTGACTTGTTTTTCTCCTCTTTTGTAGATTTGGCTCTGTGACAAAGTGAATGTGCTAACCATCCCGCCCAGGAATTGGTCATATGAGGCTAGGCTGCTATCACTCCGGTGTTTTGAGTTTGCAGACAGGCAAGTCCCTGAGTGGGTCGATTTCTTTAGGCGTCTGCGAGCTGAGACCATTTCGTGGAGATGCCAGTGGCTAGACCTCCCTCCTATGACGGTGCATTTCATGGGTCCTTAGTGGGTCGTCCTTACGGGTTTGGAGGCCTTTACTTTCTACATTCCATACTGGATTCAGCGCTAGCTCGGCCTCAGATAGGAGGCCCCTGCAGAGGTTGTGATCGACATCGCATTGCCCTTATTCCGCCATTCCGTCCTTTGCAACTATCAACAGTCTTGGAGAGCTCGTGAGGTGACCGATGCGCATCCCTATCCTTCGCTGACAGTTCGCGGGAGCTACCGGAAATGGGTGAGGAGAGATATCGCAGTAAGGGTTGGGAACTGACTCCATCCTACTGCCCTGATTAAGGAATAAATCATAGACCCGCTTTTGATCATGTTGTTCTTCTCTTCTTCTTTTTTGTTGTGCCTTTTGAAAGTTGTGCTCAGCCTTATGTATTTAGAAGCAGTTGTAATAAAACGAGTTGTGGAGGGTTTTCCCTTCCTTGACTTACTGCACTGAACTCTTTCAACCTGGATTTTATTTTGACATGATAGTGACCGGGCCTCAGGGTGAGACTGCTTACGTATCCTTATAGTAAAGGAATTAGGTCATAATGAAATTCAGGCAAGGGTTCGCTCTAGTTTTGACACTCTCCTTTTGCGCTCTAACTTTTGCCTAGCACCGTCCTTTCGGGTTTTCGGCCTGGAGAGCTTGTCCGTTGTTTGCCTTAACTTTTATTTAGGGTGCCCTTGCGGGTTTTCAGCCTAGCAGACTTTTGCTCTAATTTTTACCTGAGTCTGACCGCCCTTGCGGTTTCCAGCCCAGCAAGCCTCTCTCAAGGGTAGTAATGTTTGAGTTGATCCAAGTTGACTAGAGTTGCAAATTTGTTTCCATCCACGTCAATGAGCTGTGTGGCTCCTCTGGACAAGATGGTTTTGATGATGTACGGTCCGGCCCATCTTGGTCGAAATTTCCCACGTGGATCGTAGACTGGCGCCCGTATTTCCTTTAAAACCATATCGCCTTCCGACATGTCCCTGGGCTTTACCTTTTTGTTGAATGCACGTGCAATGCTCCTTTGATACCCCTGAATGTGATAAAGAGCCCTTAGCCAGCGCTCATCAAACAACATGACTTCCGCAAATCGGTTGCTTAACCATTCCGCTTCTTGGACTTCACATTCAATCATGGTTCGAAGAGACGAGACTTCTAATTCGATGGGGAGCACGGCTTACATCCCGTAGACCAGAGAGTAGGGGGTTGCTCCTGTTGGTGTCCGTACAGACGTTCGATACCCCCATAGGGCCAGTGGTAACTGTTCATGCCAATTTCTTGCGGATTGAATGGTTTTCTCCAAAATGGCTTTGATGGTTTTGTTAGCAGCCTCCACAGCCCCGTTGGTTTACGGTCGATAGGTTGTTGACTTGTGCACTTGGATTTGGAACTCATCCAAGACTTCTCTGGCTCACCCTTTGAAATGTACCCCGTTGTCGAATACGAATGCTTGAGGGACCCCATACCGGTAGATGACGTTCTGTTTGATGAAATGAACAACCTGCACTACAGTCAGAGTGGCGTATGAAGCAGCTTCTACCGACTTGGTGAATTAATCCACAGCCACGAGGATAAACTTATGACCGTTGGAAGCGGTCGGTACGATTCTTCCAATGACGTCAATCCCCCATACCGAGAAGGGCCAGGGTGAAGTCATCTGATGTAGTTCAGATGGCGGAACATGGGTCAAATTGGCATAGATTTGGCATTTGTGGCACTGTCGCACGTATTCTACGCATTCTGTCTCTATGGTAGACCAGAAATATCCTTGTCTGAGGATCTTCTTAGCGAGCATCAACCGTTCATGTGAGGGCCACACACCCCTTCGTGAATTTCGTCCATCACTCTTCTTGCTTCCGTACCATGGATGCATAACTTGTGCATGCAGCAGTGTGACCTCCGATATAGGTTTCCCCCACAAATGATGTATTGCGCGGCCATCCTCTGAAGGGCGATTTTGTCCTTTTTACTTGCCTCTGCAGGGTATTCTCCTATTTCCACGAATCTCCAGATGTCGTAATACCAAGGGTGGCCGTCTTCGGGCTCATCAACCACCATGACGTGCTGGTACACTGGCATATCCCTTTGTTCGATCATAATTGGCCTCAATTTTGCTCCAATAAGGATTTCTACCATAGAGGCTAGCGTTGCCAACGCATCTGCGAATCGATTTTCGCGTCTTGGTACATGAGTGAAAATCACCTTATTGAAGTGAGGATGAGATCTTCCAAATCTTAATGATACGGCTTCAACTTCTCTTCCTTGACCTTCCAATCGCCATTAGCTTGGGACACAACCAGGTTAAAGTCCTCCACTACTTCTAGCTTTTCTATGCTGATTTCAATGGCTACTTCCATTCCTACAATGCAGGCCTCGTATTCTGCTTGATTGTTGGTGACCTCAAAATTTAACTTGAATGCTAGTGGAATATGAGACCCATCAGGTGCTATCAGCAGCACACCAATCCCAAACCCTTTTTGATGTGCAGCCCCATCGAAGTATAACTTCCATACGTCTTCGGTTATTGTCATTATGTCTTCATCAAGGAATGTAAACTTGACATCTTCACCTCCCTCAATTGGGCTGCAGGCCAGAAAATTGACAACAGCTCTCCCTTTTACAGACTTTCTGGTGAAATGTTTTAGCTCGAATTCTAACAACAGCAACCATCATGCCATTCTTCCGGTGAGGGCCGGTTTCTCGAATAGGTATTTGAGGGGATCCATTCGAGAGATGATCCTTATGGGGTGAGTTAACATGTAGTGCCTCAGTTTCTTGGAAGCCCACACAAGCGCCCAGCATGTCTTTTCCAACGGATTGTAGCGCTCCTCACTCCCGACCATCGTTTTACTGAGGTAGTAAACCGCCCTTTCAACCCCATCGTCTCTTTCCTGTGCCAGCATGCACCCCATGGAAGTTGGAGTGACTAACAAGTACAAGATCAAAGGTTTTTCAGGTGCAGGTGTAACGACTCGCATCCATAAGCACCACAAAGTATCATAATCAATAATGAAAAATCCAAAACACCTCCCTAATACCTACACAAGAAACCACCACACATACTTCGTCCTTCTCATTACGACAGTATCGTTACATGCCAAAATTATCAAAACTCACAAACAATTGGTGAAGTCTATAGAAACCCATCCCCAATTCATATGCCCACCGCCCTTTCCATTTAATCCCATCAACTTAAAAAAAACAGCCGTGAACCCCATTTCTTTTTTCCTCCTCCCCCCTCCCTCCTCCTTTTTCCTCTCGCTATTCTTCCCTTTTTATTTCCATTTTCAATCACCTCCGTCCTTGTCACCCTATTTGTTGTCATCATAGAAACCCATTTGGTATGCCTGCTTTCCACGTGCCAGACCCATGCACAAAACATATCTACTCTTATTTAGTAAAACAAATCCCTTCCTTTGTCATGCTACAAGACAAAGTATTAATGAACCGGAAATTTGGGTTAGATTTAAGAATTGAGACCTTACTGGTATTACAATTTAATATAGCCGGGTTTCACATAGACATTTTCTTTTCTAATCTCTCTTAACTTATCATTTTCTTTATACTTGTAAATGCATTCGAATTCAAAGCACCACCTAAAACCCACCATTTGCATAAATAATCATAGTAGTCAAAATTCGGGTATTACAATTCTCCCACCGTTAAAAATTTCGTCCTCGAAATTCGACTCTCCCCGGCCTCCACATTCGACAATCAAACTTACACGCTTTTACCGCATACTTTTACAAAAATCAAACTTACACATGCCTCACACTGGCAACAAGAATTCTTATACCGAATGTTTGCAGAGACTCACTCAAAAGAACACCATACCATCCACCCCTATTAAACCATGAAACTGACGCATGCACCAACTCATACCGAATATGCAATACATTCAACATATAATGCACTGGGCACCTCAGGCCATGGAAAACTAGAGCCCATTCATCCGTACACTGGGCACATCGGCAACTCGGGCCGGCCTCCACATTCTAACAAATATAGGCACCTCGGCCATGGCTATAACCCAAATAATACTCGTAATGCTACTAAGACAATATTCATAGCCACGCCAATAAAGCAATATTCATAATCACGCTACCAAGACAATAGTATCCACGCCACTAAGGCTATATACCACGCCACAAAGGCCACGCCACTAAGGCTATATATCACGCCATAAAGGCCACGCCACTAAGGCAAAAGTATTCACGCCACTAAGGCTATATACCACGCCATAAAGGCCAATATTTATAGCATCACATAAACCTGTCACATCAAACTCCCAAATCATCCTGGAATCACAGTTCCTTAATAATTCATATTACAATTTACAATACAACAAAACAATTGATATACTAATCTTAAAAGCATGGAGAATTCCCACTGTTTCCTCTAATCCTCTCCGAAAAAAAACGTGTTCACCTCTTGTACATATGTTCATTGAACCAAGGCTATTTGCCACCCCTCCAATGCACTCCAACAAATCTAGTCCACCCCTAAAATTCATAATAAATCAATGTATTCTTTCTCCACATTCCACGAACCATCCAGTTAATTGAATCATTAGTATAATTGGTATTTTGGCCTATTCACAAATCACAATAGGTTAAACCGAACTTTTTTTTTTTTCCAATCATTATTAGTACCAGTGAAGGACCCCAATTCCATAACCCAGTTTTGGGATTCTTTCTCCCAAAGCAAATCAAGTTAATTGGAAGCTAGAAAACCAGACAATATTAGTCCATATAAGTGAAACAGAATGGAAAGAAATCCGTCCCCATTCGCTCACGACCCATGCACACCAAATGCTAACACAACTTTTTTTTTTCTTCCCGTAATAAGAACACCATTCCAAACAGCATAAATTTATGACTCCAATCCCAAAACCAACAGAGAGAAGATTCACCCTTTCCCCCTTACAGAGGCTTCACACAACTTCCAAACCATGATTTTTTTTTTTTTAGTAACAATCAAATCAAATTCACTAGCAATAAATAACTTACCAAACTTCACCGAAGAAAGCATTCCAAATGTAGAGCCTAATACACACAACGCAATATACACACTATCCACTATTGCTAAACCACAGGTCGTCGTCCTAAGTTTTAACTGTAGAACAGTCTACAAAATCTAAAAATCTAAGCTCTGATACCAATTTGTAACGACTCGCATCCATAAGCACCACAAAGTATCATAATCAATAATTAAAAATCCAAAACACCTCCCTAATACCTACACAAGAAACCACCACACATACTTCGTCATTCTCATTACGACAGTATCGTTACATGCCAAAATTATCAAAACTCACAAACAATTGGTGAAGTCTATAGAAACCCATCCCCAATTCATATGCCCACCGCCCTTTCCATTTAATCCCATCAACTTAAAAAAAACAGCCGTGAACCCCATTTCTTTTTTCCTCCTCCCCCCTCCCTCCTCCTTTTTCCTCTTGCTATTCTTCCCTTTTTATTTCCATTTTCAATCACCTCCGTCCTTGTCACCCTATTTGTTGTCATCATAGAAACCCATTTGGTATGCCTGCTTTCCACATGCCAGACCCATGCACAAAACATATCTACTCTTATTTAGTAAAACAAATCCCTTCCTTTGTCATGCTACAAGACAAAGTATTAATGAACCGGAAATTTGGGTTAGATTTAAGAATTGAGACCTTACTGGTATTACAATTTAATATAGCCGGGTTTCACATAGACATTTTCTTTTCTAATCTCTCTTAACTTATCATTTTCTTTATACTTGTAAATGCATTCGAATTCAAAGCACCACCTAAAACCCACCATTTGCATAAATAATCATAGTAGTCAAAATTCGGGTATTACAGCAGGGGGTGTCAGAACTGGAGGATTCTGTAGGTAGGCTCGGATGGTGTCAAAGGCTTTCTAACACCTGTCATCCCATTTGAAGGGCACCCCTTTCTTGAGTAAGCGGAAGATCGGCTCACAAGTTGAAGTCAGTTTAGCAATAAACTGGCTAATGAACTGCACTTTGCCAAGGAAACTTCTCACATCTTTTTCGGATCGGGGTGGTTCCATTTCTAGGATGGCTTTGATTTTAGAGGGGTCGACTTCAATGCCTCGAGTGGTGATCATAAACCCGAGCATTTTCCCAGCTGTAACTCCGAACGTGCATTTTGTCGGATTCAAGCGCATCCTATACTTTCTGATTCTTTCGAAGAACTTTCTGAGTGCTAGCAAATGCTCTCCTCGCTCTTTTGCCTTGACAATCATATCATCAATGTAAACTTCTACCTCTTTGTGAATCATATCGTGCAGTAAGGTCATGGCGGCTCGCTGATACGTGATCCTGCATTTTTCAATCCGAAAGGCATCACTCGGTAGCAATAGGTTCCCCATTCAGTGATGAACGTGGTTTTCTCCCGATCCTCTGGGGCCATGAGGGTTTGATTGTATTTCGAGAAACCATCCATGAAAGAAAGTAAAGTATGCCCCACGGTATTGTCAACCAGCACATCGATGTGGGGTAGCGGGAAGTCATCTTTTGGACTTGCCTTGTTGAGATCTCGGAAATCAACGCAAACTCTAATCGTACCATCCTTTTTGGGGACATGAACAATGTTTGCGACCCACTGAGGGTATTCAGTCACCATCAAGAACCCTACGTCGATTTGTTTAGTGACCTTTTCTTTTATTTTAAGCACCCAATCGGGCCTCATGCATCTCAGTTTTTATTTTACGAGCTTTGCATCGGGATATAGGGGAATTCTGTGTTCCACAATTTCAGGGTTGATTCCGGGCATATCGGCATGTGACCATGCGAAAATATCTTCGAATTCTTTTAACAAGTCGGTGAGGGCTTGACGCTCTTTTGTAGACAGCGCGGAACCGACCTGAATTGTTCTGGAATTACCTTCGTTCCTCAGTTTTATTAAAACAACTTCTTCTTTTATAGGCCGAGCACACCTTTCGCCTTCCCTTTCGACTAAAGATCGGATTTCTCTGGGAATATCCCCATCAAAATCAATCTCTTCATCGTCAGGGTCGGCACAATTTATTTCGAAATCAGAGAAGTAAGCGAAATCAAGTCCCTTTATTTCATTACTAGCAAAGGCCTCGGAGGCACCATACACACGGGTTGACTCAAATTTGAAATACAGATGACGAGGAATTGGGCCAAGAGGTCCCGACTCAAACTCTAGAGATTTAATATACTCAGAAGACTTGGATGACTTGGACTCAGATTCAGACCCGTGGTTAGTTGCGCTTGGCAAAAAGACCCAGTTCTTGTAATTCCTGATGGCATCCATGATGAGCGAAGTTGGATCTTCGAGATCTTTTTGTCCTAGCATCAGCATCTCTGCCTCCATGACTGTACTTTTTGGTTCGTCCTCCCTAAACAGGATCGCTAGGCTCCATTTGTCAAAGACTTCGACCCAATCAGTGGGTTTCACAGGCTTCTACTCAACCTTGAATCCTTCATCAATTTCTGGCCAGTCGTCATTGGCGAATATCTCGAAGCCCGGAAGCAAAGTATTGATTTCTTTGTCCCAAAATGGTTCTGGCTGTCCTTTGTAGACTTGCTTTGCCCTTTCCTTGATGAAATAATCCTCTAGCCTATCCCCTTTCTTTACCTTGCCACCATTTGAGGCTTGATATCCAAGGCCGGTAGTGCGCGTCAGGGTTCCACGAGTTTCAAATTTTGCAGGACCTTGCAGGTTCTTTCCCAATCCTAACCCCAGCATGTAGGACGTCTTTTTCATTATTTTCAAGGCGACACTACTGATAAGGAAATCGTTGTCAATTCTGATTGAAGAGACAGAATTGGAGGTATCTAATAAGAAGCCTCCCAGAGCAACGTCTTCTTCCCCATGTTGGATTTCCAGGAGCGGGGCGTTTTCCTCTGTAGGTGGGCGAATTTCAGAGTCCCCATGAATGGTGAGCATGCCCGTTTCGAGGCCTAGACGAACCTTTTGGTGGAGGGTAAAAGGAATAGCCATGATATCGGGCCGGTGTAGCCACGATCTCCCCAGCAGCATATTGAAGGAGGCGGGGATGCTTATCACGTGACATTCCACCTCAGTTTGGTATGATCCGAAGGTCATTGGCAACATGAGGGTCCCAACCACTTCCCGACGCGTATTGTCGTATGCTCGAACTTTGACCTCTGAGGGAGAGAAGTCTTTATTTTGGTACCCAAGCAGTAAGCAACACGGAGCGGGCAAACATTGATTGCGGACCCATTGTCAATTAGGATCACTGGAACCCACTTGTTGCAGCACTTTAGAGTGACATGAAGCCGTTTGTTGTGATCCGTCCCTTCGGCAGGTAACTCTCGGTCAGTGAAAGTGATTGCATGCTTGATAGGTATGGTTTTGATGAGAGTCACAAATTCTTCGGGAGTTATGGCGGAAGGAACTTCCAGGCAGGAGAGAGCTTGGATAAGCCCCTCACGATGGCGGGTGGAGTGAACAAGCACGTCCCAAATAAACATTTTAGCCTAAGTCTGTTCGAGTTGTCGCTTAACGGCCACCTCGGGATTTTTCTCAAGGCAAGAGGGTTCTTTTACAGGTGGGGCAAAGGGTTGGAAGGTATTCTTTTCTGAGGTAATGAAAGGGTCTGAGGGCTCTTTAGCGAGTGGAGCTGCGGGGTTAGAGGGCTCTCCGAGTTAGAGGTTTGGGGGTTGATAGATACGGCCGCTTCGGGTCAGATGATGAATTTGTCGGTATTTTGATTCCTTGCTCTACAAATCGACAGGGGCTTTGCGTTTGGTCCCGATGGAGGTATCCTGAAGATTGGAGGCTAGGTCGGCGATAACCAAATCTTCCCACAGGTCTTTCTGGTTTCCACTGTTTAGCTTCCATTACTGCCTTGTGCACAGTCCATTCCTCGTTTCCGACCTTTATGTTGACGACTTCAGAATTAGCCCAGTATACTTCTCGAGGCTCATCTTCCCACAAGTTCATCATAGCAACATCGACTTCTTTTGGGAAGGTAGCCGAGGGTTCGGATTCTGCTTCTTCTGCAAGGTAATCCATAGGATTGAATTCACTGCTTGCCACTTCTTCTTCCATTTCGAGGAATCCGGGATTTTCAAGCCATGGGGCATACCCAAAATTATTGCCAGTGTCACATTCAAAGTGATCCAAGTGGACTTTGGGCCAAAAATAAGTTAATGTCTCAGGCTGGTACCCTTCATTGAATATTGCGGGTAAGGAGAATGTATCTAAAGGATCATTGGGAGCCAAAAGTTGATACTTGCTTGGGATTGGATCCCATTCCCATCCGAGGTAGTTTCCGTAGGGACTTGCGAACAACATATTTAGAGAAAACCCGTCTAGTGGATCCACATAAATATTCTGCCAATCAACTTCCCATCCTGGCTCGAATGGTGGTTCGGTCTCTTCTTGAAAATTGGTTGTCTCGAAAGCTTCCCAATCAGCAATAAGGTCTTTCCACGCATCTTCCCTTTCCCATAAGAAACAAATAGTAATTTCCTCGGGAATGTTCGCCAGAGGTTTGGGCTCGGTATCAAGGGTGATAAAGAGAGTTGGATCGAAGTGTTGGAGGTTTTGTTCTGAAACCACGGTGACTTGGTTGACGTGGAAGGAAGTGTTATGTTGTGGCAGAGGGTTTTAAATGGTATTTGGCTTATCTGGAGGAGGGGTTTCAATGACTTTGTTGTCGATGAGGTTTTGAATTTCATGACGGAGGCGGATACAATTGTCGGTGGTGTGGATGGGCATCTGATGAAACTCACAGTAAACGTTTTGGTTCAAATTTGGCGGAATAGTTACCGGTGGGGGGAGAGGTTTAAGCACTCCGGCTTCTACAAGTTTCTTGAGTAGTACAGATCTTGGGGTACTGAATTGCGTGAAAACCCGATTTTGGGATTTTGGCTTTTCAGAAATTTGGTGAACTTCTGCAGTTTTGGGGGATGATGTCCCGGCCTGATTGGTGTTTCCGAGGAGAATGTTGCTATTGCCAGAGTATATTCTATTGTTCTTTGATCCTATCTCTTTCTTTTCTAAAGTGCCTTCTCACAGGGCTTCTTCCACGGCCAGGCCCGAATCGTAAAAAGTTTTAAAATTCGGAGCAGTTTAGGAAAGAACCATGTATGGGGCGAAGGAGCTTGGTAGGTTTTTAGTTATAATCTGTATTTGCTCCTTGAGGTCTGGTTTGTTCTGCATTTGTGCAGCCTTGGCCCTCCATCGTTTCACAAAATCGGCGAAATTCTCCTTTTCGCCCATCTTAGTGCTTTCTAACTCTCGAATGGTCATCTTCAGATCAACATTGAAGTCATATTGGGCCACAAAAGCTATCCCAATATCTTCCCAAGTCCTTTTCTTTGACGGCTCAAGAGTGAGAAACCATTGCAAAGCTGGACCAGACAGGGATTCATGAAATAATTGTGCCATGGCTTCTTTCTCGATTCCTCGCATGGAAAGGGAACCGACATAGCCTTGGAGGTGTGCTCTCAGATCACCGGTGCCATCAAACTTGGCGAAGTCCACGCCTTTGAATTTTTCGGGCAACTTGGCGTTAGGGAATAGACACAGCTTGCTCATGTCTACTTCTCCCTTCCCGAGTCGCCGAGTTTCTCGGATGGATTCCTCTAATTTACTGATCTTAGCCATAAGTGCAGCCATTTTAGGATCCGCAGAAGATTCTTCCTCTTTAGGCTGCTCAGACTGTGGGTGAGGTTTGGCCTGAAGTTTATCACTAACTTCTTGCATGGCCTCCATCATCATGATCATGTCATTCCTCATAGATGCAATAGAGGTCTTCAGTTGTGCATCAATATTGGCTAGGGATTGCTTAAACTGAGCATCCAAGGCAGCCACATTCTGCCTAAGTTCCTCTACCCCGTTTCCTTGGTCGGCCATTGGCGGAGGGTTATCGAGCGGCGTTCTTACCGAGAATTCTTGTGGTGTTTCGATCGACGATTGCCCTACTTGTATTATTTGAACCTCAAACAGCTCTGTTCTTTCCAGGGTGTCTATGCGAACCAGTCTTCGGGAGGGACGTAACCAATTAAGTACAACCTCTTCTCATGATCGACCAATGTCTCGGGACTGGCAAGCAAAAGAGGAAACTCTTAATCCTTTGAGAACGTCCATCCTTCCTCATTTGCTCCTCTTAGAAATAGAGCCTAAGACCTATCGCGATCTAGTTTTCACTTGAGGTGCTTGCACAGAAGATTTTCTGATAACCCGGGTAGGTTCTGTCAGGCAGGTTTAATTCCGAATGCTTCGAAATCAGAGCCAATCTCCTTATCTTGACCATCCGAAACAAGGCAATATGATTATCGAAATCCAGATACTCGCACCATCAAGATTCGTCCTAGGCCAGGGGAGCCGTTCGGGCACGGCGAACACCGGAGGTATCGCAAACTCCATGGATTTATAGTCTCCTGGATTGACTGAGGGAAGGCGAAGGGTCCTAATGGAATCTAGTCTGTAAAATGCAGTGATGCATGAATGATATGTATGTATAAGAAATATAAACACATAAACTGGGTATATCACGTAAGTCCTAGCCATAGGTTCCTGTCCTAGTTGGGATGGTTCTACGGTTATGTACAAGTGCAAAGGCTGGTTTGGGTTTCAAAAGGGTTCCCTGGACTAGAGCCAAGATGTACTCCCCATGTCAAGTGTATTGCAAGACAATGGTCGAACAGCATGATGGCTCATCATCATCGAGGGTTGCAAGGCATTTCGGAGAGCTTGTCACCGGCGAACCGGGCAAGATTGCCGAAACACACTAGCGAAGCTTGTGCGGTGCAGAGTGTACAGGGTAAAAGAATTTTGATTTTCCGAAAGATAATGAAAATTTCCCCTTTTAAAGTGTCTTTTCAGCTTGGCTCACTTTATTAATCAAATCTTTGGAGAAGACTACACAGACGAACAATAACAAAAGTCCCAGTCCGGAGTGGTCGAATGTAAAATCCTCTTACGTCACCATTCCGTTCTTCAGCAGCGCGGAGCATACTGTTTTGACAAACTTTTGGAGAATTGTTCGTTCATGTATTAATTTCCAAATTTTTGATTAATGTCACTTCCCCAGTAGAGTCGCCACTGTGGGCTCCCCGACCGGCGCGCGTTAGCCCGAATGAGAGTCGCCACCCGGATTTTTGAGATGAGTGATCGGAGAAACCGAGAGTGCTTTTGAAAGGGAAAAGGCCTTTTGGTCTTAGTGAAAAACCTTGAAATTTTAGGTTCGGGAGCCACGTTACGAACGGGGAAGGTTTTTGTTAAAAAAAAATGCACCCCATTTGCCCGGTAAAACTGGTCTCTACTAGACTCTTTCAAAGAGGGGGAATTTCAAAGTATCTTTTAGAAAACCAAACTCTTTAATAAACAAACAAGAGGGGGGAAAGGACACGGGAAATATATCATGTTGACGTGCATGTGGTACAAACTGTACAATGATGATAAAAATGATGCGGAATGAGATGAGTTCTTGATGAAAACTGTCTAAATCTCAGTATTATCTCACATGGCCTTTCTTGATACCGCACACGGTTTTTCATAAGGCCGTGCGGGGTTTCTTCTCAATTTCCAAGCCTTTATAAAAGTTTTGGAATGCCGTCCGGCATCTTAGGTATCACGCACGAGATTCTCATCTGTTGTTAGACATTGCAGTCTGGTCAGATGGTTTTAAAAAAGGTGCCATTCGTACAAGCCATGAATCGAAACCAACTTTGAGGTTCTTAGGTTTTCAGAATAGAATAAAATACCTCATTTTTCTAAAACCGAACATGGCTTGTAGATATGGTCTGTTTTTGAAAAGGGTCTGAAGTCAGACGTACAGATGATAGACAGGCCTAGCCGAGGACAGTAGTGACCCAGACAGTTTGAGCAAGAAAATGATAAACTCGAAATACCGCACGTCTAAGCTTGTTACGTCGTACGATGCATTAAAACGCCGTGTGGTGTAACTTATTCAGCACATGGGGCTTTATTTGGTTATGAAATGGTTTTTTGGTCAGGATCCAATCCAAAGGGGGTTTATCCTGAAGACAGAAAGGTTCCCTCAGGGGTATGGACGGAGCCTACCCCTAAGAAACTAGTTTATACCTTTGTTCTTCGAGCTTGGATGGAAATGGACGGCTACGAATGAGTATGAAGGAAGGTGGCTGAGGAGAGATGGTGGATATGGATTGAAAGATGGATGTTTGGAGGTCGGGGGTCTCAAAGTGAGTAAAAGAACTCACTTCATTGGTGAGGAGAAAATGTGGGCTTTTAAGAAAGAAAGGGACCTTAAGAATGTCTTTGAGGCACTTTCTCAAGACTTTGGAGTGAGGAGTGGGTATGAAAGCATGATGAGAGAGAGAGAGTTCAGGACCTTTTTCTCTTGAGTGGAGGGTTGTATTTATAGGCAAATGCCAAGGATTTTGAATTTCAAATGGTGGAGGTATTTTCTGGGCGGGCCAGAAGTGCCTTTTCGGTTGAGCTAGCTTGTAGCAGTGGCTCAAATGGGCGTGGCCGACAGCTAGCTAAGCCAGTCAGAACTTTATTCAAAATGCCGTGCGGTTGACCTCATGACCTCATGCAGCGTAATGAAATCTGTTATGCCGTGCGGTGTAGGGGTGTGCCGTACGGTACTAAGGGTCCAGTTCTGGGCTTTTGAGTTTGCTCTAGGCTTTTGAGTTTGCTTTGGGCTTTTTGAGTTTGTTCTAGGCTTTTGTTCAAAACCGGCAAAATATTCACTATAGCTCCATTGTCAATCAAAACCTTATTAATAGGTTGACCTTTGATATGTATCATAATATATAATGGCTTTAAATGCCTAACCAAGGCATCGTCAGGAGGCCTTAACACAACAATGTCTTTTCCTTTTGCATCTTTTTCAATTCGTATAGGTTCCTGCTGTAGAGGCCCGTATTTAATTTATTTAATTTCACTGTTTAAAATTGAGGAAAATGGATAATTGTTTGAGGGGTTCAATGTGTAAGAGTTTGAAAGATTTGGGAAAATGGATAATATGCATTTGTGTGAGTATATAAGGGAGTGTGAGAAACACACGCACACCCTTCATTCTCATCTCCCGTTTTCTCCCTCTCTCCAACGTCTCTGTCTCTTTCTCTCACTCTTACCAAATTTCACCCAAACAACACAAAACCCACATAAAACACCCTTCAATCCATCATTCCTTTGCGTGGTGGAGTTCGTTTCTAGTTGGTTTGAGCTCGGTGGAGGCGTATCCCATCCAATTTTAAGATTGGGGCTAGGGCTTAGAGGATCCTTTGATTTCGTTCTTTAATCTTGATGTATGGAGTTCTAACTTTCAATATATGTTTATGACTTGTTTCTATTGCCTTGATTCGTGCTATTGATCGTTGTTGTGGTTGTTGGGGTTGTTGTTGAAAATCCCTTGAAAATCTGTTTAAGATCTGCTCGAAGGCCATCATTATCGATAACATTCTCCATTGTTATCGATAACATTGTGTTCCAGACACCCAGAAAACCTTTGGTTATCGATACCCTTTGTCATCGTTATCGCTACCCTCGCGTCTGGAATGACATCGATCCCACTGTTATCGATACCTTACTTCATGGTATCGATAACATTACATTTTGACTGATCTCAACCCATTGTTATTGATACCATTCTTCAAGGGTATCGATAACACTTTGTATTTGGACAATTTTGCTCATTTGATCCTTCCTCCACTATTTTGGGTTCTGGTTGCCTCTAATCCACTTCGAACACTTCCTAAATGATCCCTAACATGATCACCCATATCTAGCGACTTCGTTGAATGTATCCATGGTTTTTAATGCATGAATAGATGTGATCTCATGAAAATCAATTTGTATATCTCGTTGGATTTGAACGGTACAAACATGACAAACAAAAGGATTTTGAAACATTTTGGATGCGACGAGAACATATCAAGACATCCCAAATGGGTATAGTGTCTGGCAGAGGACATTGGGGTCCTTTAATTGGCCCAGTAGGAGCTATATGCTCGTATTTGATACTTCAGGACATCCCGATGGGTAAAGTGCCTGGCAGAGGACATTGGGGTCCTTTAATTGGCCCAGTAAAAGCTTCGGCTCATGACACATGTACGAGACACGTTGAAACACTTGATCGGTTTTGGAAATAAAAGATTGGAATTGGATTACTATCATTGCCCTTTTATTGGTTTGGTTGCCCTTGTTCATCTTGTGATCGTTCCTACATTTCATGTGCATACATTGTTAGATTAGAGCTTTCTACTGGGTTAGTGTAGCTCAAGCCTTATATTATTTTTCAGGTACTATCCCAGGGCAGTAGTTCATGTTTGGAGTGCATGGATGTGGACATTCTTTTGGAAGCTAACATGGAAGGGTTACTAAGTCATCTTTGTAATTTATTTTTGGAAGATGTATTCGTAACTCTATTTGTAAATCTTTTGATTAACGAATATTGTAAGCCTTTAACTCTCTTTTGATGTTTAGTACTTATGTTGATTTGGGGCTTGGAGCCAAAGATGTAAACTTTTGGAAATTAGTGGAGGTCAAAGTGTAATCAAGGAAATGAAATGTTGAACTCTTTTGGGGTATGGTACGGACTAATATGAGGTTTTATTTATGAAAACCCTTTATATTTATGTTGAAAATTGAAGGTGTAACAACTTGGTATCAGAGCATAGGTCTAGAACACCTAGAGATCGTGGGGAGGCGTTTCGTCTCATGGGTTCAAAACGTCACGCCTTTTTAACATAACTTGTGCATGCTTGTGTGACTAACATTCATATGGCTAATTGGCATTGCATTTTCATTATTGTAGAGTGGTGTGGAGTCGTTAACCCGTGTTGGAAAGTTGGGGCTTGATCTCATAGTAATCATGTAGTTGTTAATCGTTCTTCTTTCTTATATCATGTTGTAAGATGCCTCCGAAGACGCGTGTTAGACAGGGTGCGGCCGAAAACTAGGGTGGTCGAGGCCGTGGTCGAGGTCATGAGGTTACTCTTAAAGATGAGGTTAGCCAACTTGGGGAGAACCCAAGTGTGAATCCAGGGGCTGGGGTCGGTCGAGGTGCAGGAATACCGTCCAACCAGACTCAATTCACTAGGGATTTCGTCGCAGCACTTACAGCTACAAATCTTTTAAATCAAGCTCCTAGGGAGAACGTTGAGGATCAAGCCATGGTAGCAATGAGGAGTTTAGCCATAGGAATCCTCTGGTATTTGATGGGACTAGTAGTGACCTGTTGGTAGCCGACCATTGGCTAGCTCAGATTCGCAAACTCTTTAGAGCTCTTAATATCACTAAAGACAACATCAGAGTGGGTATCGTGGCTGTTCAGCTAGTTAGGGAGGCTGACGAATGGTGGGAATTTGTCCTGGAGAGTAGAAAGGATGCAAGGAGGGCAACAAGGATCGCAGCTCAAATAAATGAACCGGACTTTGAGAATTTGACATGGGCTGAGTTTGAGGCGCTCTTTGAGGAGCAATACTTTCTAGAAACTTCGCGTGAGAATCTGAGGGATCAATTTGAGAAACTGGAGCAAGGTAATATGATCGTATTGGAGTACGTGCAGAAGTTCCAGTTTTTGTCTCGTTTTGCTTCGGAGTTGGTAGCAATGGAGGAAAGAAGTGTCAACTGTTTGAGAAAGGGCTGCACAACACCGTGGGAAGAATGGTGGTGGTCCAGCGTAAGATGAGGTTCTCTGAAGTTGTGGAATGTGCAAGGAGCATCGAAATACTGAAGGAAGCTCAACGAAATGCAAAGGCTTGGGAACCAAGGCAACCAGTGGGAAGTTTGAGTTCCTCTTCAGGTAGTTTTGAGAGTTAAGGACGAAAGAGACAAAGGGAACCGTCTCAGCAGCCATTTAACCAATCCAACTTCAAGATGCCTACTACTTCGGGAATTTGAGGTGCCTCATCTAGACCTCCGATCGTGTGTTATAGGTGTAACCAACCCGGACACGTCCGTACACAGTGTCCTCAGCTTCCTAAGGCGTGCTATAATAATTGTGGTAAGATAGATCATCTTGCTTGGAATTGCTCTTAAGGGGCGGGAGCACGTAGTGAATTAGGCTCGGTACAGCAACCAGGGGCAGGGCGTGGTGTTAGCCAGCAGTCTTTCAGAGGTGCTCATAGGCAACAACAGCCTCATTTCCATCAGACATCATCAATTTAGAGTTATGGGGTTGACGGGGAGCAAGTTCGTCTGCACCTTCTCAAGGTTTTGGTCAAGGAGGAGGTTTTGTGCAGGGTTAGGGTACTCAGGGGCATGTTTTCAACATTAACACCAATGCTTCACCTTCTATCTCTCAGACTCTAGAGACATCGGTTGTAAGGGGTACTTTTCTTCTATTCAACTTTTTTGCTAGGGTACTCTTTGATTCTGGAGCATTGCATTCTTTCATTGCTGCATCATATGTGTGTGCATTGGAATTGGACACCGAGAATCTTGATTTGCCGTTGTTTGTCGAGACACCATTAGGGGGAAAGTCATCTATAAGTCGTATCTGTAAGGGTTGCAAACTCGTTATCTGTGACCATCGTTTTGTTTTTGACTTTATCGTTCTGGGTATGTCGGGGTTCAACCTCATTTTGGGAATGGATTGGTTATCTACGTTCCATGTCACAATCGATTGTTTCAAGCGTCGTGTTCGCATATGTCTGCCTGAGGGTATTTGTTTTGAATTTCACGGGGAACGTCGAGAACTGTTGGAACCGTATCTATGTGGATCTCGGGAAAGAGAGTCGATTTATGCTATGTTGGCGAGCCTGAAGCTAGATGAGGATGTGTCTACGCGTGGGGAGTTACCTTTGGTAGTTCGCGAGTTTCCCGATGTATTTCCGGAAGAGTTACCCGGTTTGCCTCCCGATAGAGTAATCGAGTTCCTGATAGACTTGCTTCCAAGCACTGCTCCTATTTCGATTTCTCCTTATCGTTTTGCACCCGTCGAACTCAGAGAATTGAAAGTTCAATTATAGGAGTTAGAAAATTTAGGGTTTATTCGTCCTAGCACATTACCGTGGGGAGCACCGGCTTTGTTTGTCCAAAAGAAGGATGGTTCACTTCGATTGTGTATTGATTATCGTAAACTCAATTGTGTGACCGTTAAAGAATAAATATCCCATGCCAAGAATTGATGACTTATTTAATCAACTTCGAGGTGCCACTTGCTTTTTCAAAATCGATTTGAAATTTGGTTATCATCAATTGAGAGTTCGTAGAGAGGATATTCCTAAAACTGCCTTTCGTACTCGCTATGGTCATTACGAATTTGTTGTGATGCCATTCGGTTTGACAAACGCTCAAGCTACTTTTATGGATCTCATGAACCGTATCTTCCGTGTGTATCTCAATCAGTTTGTGGTTGTATTCGTCGACGACATTCTTATCTATTCATCCACAGAGGAGGAACACCAAACTCATCTTGTCATCGTTCTAGAACTCTTAAAGGGAACATTGATTATACGCCAAGTTTAGTAAGTGTGAGTTTTGGTTATCTGAAGTTAAGTTTCTGGGTCATGTGGTTTCGAAAGGAGGGGCATCCGTCGATTTGGGAAAGATAGAGTCCATTATGAACTGGCAGCGACTGAAGAACGTGTTTGAGATTCGAAGCTTCTTGGGTTTGGCCGGGTACTACGGTCGTTTTGTTCTGGACTTCTCTCGTCTAATGGCACCGATGACTAGGCTAACGCGAAAAGGGACCCATTTCGTTTGGAGTGACTTTTGTGAGACGGCTTTTGAAGAATTGAAGAGGAGGTTGACTACTGCACCGGTTTTGATCGTGCCCGAACGTGGAGTTGGTTACTCTGTGTACTGCGATGCGTCAAAAAAAGACTGGGGTGCGTATTGATGCAAGCGGGGTGAGTGGTAGCATATGGTTCAAGGCAATTAAAGACTCACGAGCGAAACTATCCAACTCATGATTTAGAGCTTGCGGCCGTAGTTTTCACTTTGAAGAGTTGGTGTCATTATCTCTATGGTGAGATATTTAAAGTCTACTCCAATCATAAGAGCTTAAAGTACCCGTTTTCCCAAAAAGAGCTTAACTTGCGTCAATTCTGTTGGATGGAACATTTAGAAGATTACGATTTTGAGTTGCATTATCACCCGGGTAAGGCGAACGTTGTGGCGGACACGTTGAGTAGAAAACTGACACATTTAGCAAGCTTAGCTATACGTGAGTGGAAGATGGTGAACGATTTAAGCCATTATGCTTCGCACTTCGAGGAGGTTCGGGAAGGGGTCACGTTGTGTAACTTGACCGTGCAATCGGCTTTATCGACTCGAGTAATTGAAGCTCAACAACACGATAAAGAAGCAGAGGAACTTCGTACCGAATTCCTTAACGGTAAAGCTTGAGATGGGTGGATGATTCACGCCGACTGAAGTTTACGTTATCAAGGGAAGTTGTTTGTACCCATTTCGTGTTGGGAAGAAATCCTACAAGAGTTTCACCATTCACCGTTAGTCGTTCATCCAAGAGGAACAAAAATGTATCACGACTTGCGTAGGCAATTTTGGTGGCTGGGAATGAAGAGGGATGCTGTGACCTTTGTGTCCAAATGTCTTACGTGTCAACAAGTAAAAGGTGAACATCAACGACCTGCGGGAGAACTACAACCGTTACCGGTGGCCGAGTGGAAATGGAAAAATGTGACGATGGATTTTGTTACAGGTTTGCCGAAATTGCCGAGGGGACATGATGCCATTTGGGTTATCGTGGACCATTTTACCAAAACCTCTCACTTTCTGCCTATCCATGTTACCGATTCAGTGGAAACGCTCAGTCGTTTGTATATTCAAGAGATCATTCGACTTCATGGGATTCCCGTATCTATTGTATCTGATCGAGATTCGAGATTTACTGCAAGTTTTTGGCAAAGTATGCAGGCCGCTTTGGGCACAAACCTCTTGTTTAGCACCGCCTATCATCCATAAACCGATGGTCAATCTGAGTGAACAATTCAGATTTTGAAAGATATGCTTCGGGCTTGGGTTATGGATTTCCGTATTTAATTTATTTAATTTCACTATTTAAAATTGAGGAAAATGGATAATTGTTTGAGGGGTTCAATGTGTAAGAGTTTGAAAGATTTGGGAAAATGGATAATATGCATTTGTGTGAGTACATAAGGGAGGAGTGTGAGAAACACACTCACACCCCTCATTCTCATCTCCCGTTCTCTCCCTCTCTCCAACGTGTCTCTCTCTCTCTCTCTCTCTTTCTCTCTCGCTCTCACCAAATTTCACCCAAACAACACAAAACCCACACAAAACACCCTTCAATCCATCATTCCTTCGCGTGGTGGAGTTCGTTTTTGGTTGGTTTGAGCTCGGTGGAGGCGCATCCCATCCGATTTTAAGATTTGGAGCTAGGGCTTAGAGGATCCTTTGATTTCGTTCTTTAATCTTGAGGTAGGGAGTTCTAACTTTCAATATATGTTTATGACTTGTTTCTATTGCCTTGATTTGTGCTATTGATTGTTGTTGTTGAAAACCCCATGAAAATGTGTTTAAGATCCGCTCGAAGGCCATCGTTATCTATAACATTGTGTTCCACAAAACCTTTGGTTATCGATACCCTTTGTCATCATTATCACTACCCTTGCGTCTGGAATGACATCGATCCCACTGTTATCGATACCTTACTTCATGGTATCGATAACATTACGTTTAACTGATCTCAATCCATTGTTATCGATAACATTCTTCAAGGGTATCGATACCACCTTGTATTTGGACAATTTTGCTGATTTGATCCTTCCTCCATTATTTCGGGTTCCGGTCGCTTCTAATCCACTTTGAACACTCCCCAAATAATCCCTAACATGATCACCCATATTTAGCGACTTCGTTGAATGTATCCATGGTTTTTAATGCACGAAGAGATGTGATCTCATGAAAATCAATTTGTATAGCTTATTGGATTTGAACGGTACAAACATGACAAACAAAAGGATTTTGAAACATTTTGGATGTGACGAGAACATATCAGGACATCCCAAATGGGTAAAGTGCCTGGTAGAGGACATTAGGGTCCTTTAATTGGCCCAGTAGGAGCTATATGCTCGTATTTGATACTTTAGGACATCCCGATGGGTAAAGTGCCTGGCAGAAAACATTAGGGTCCTTTAATTGGCCCGGTAAGAGCTTCGGCTCATGACACATGTACGAGACACGTTGAAACACTTGATCGGTTTTGGAAATGAAAGATTGGAATTGGATTACTATCATTGCCCTTTTATTGGTTTGGTTGCCCTTGTTCATCTTGTGATCATTCCTACATTTTATGTGCATACATTGTTAGATTAGAGCTTTCTACTGGGTTAGTGTAGCTCAAGCCTTACATTATTTTCAGGTACTAACCCAGGGCAGTAGTTCACGTTTGGAGTGCATGGATGTGGACATTCTTTTGGAAGCTAACATTAAAGGGTTACTAAGTCATCTTTGTAATTTATTTTTGGAAAATGTATTCGTAACTCTATTTCTAAATCTTTTGATCAAAGAATATTGTTAGCCTTTAACTCTCTTTTGATGTTTAGTACTTATGTTGATTTGGGGCGTGGGGCTAAAGGTGTAAACTTTTGGAAATTAATGGAGGTCAAAGTGTGATCAATGAAATGGAAATGTTGAACTCTTTTGGGGTATGGTATGGACTAATGTAAGGTTTTATTTATGAAAACCCCTTTATATTTTAGTTGAAAATCGAGGGTGTGACATCTACTGAAGATCTTTTTCTTGTTCATTTATTCTAACTATAGCATCTGTTCTGTCTTCAACATCCCCTTCCAAGCTTGTAGGTTGATTAGGTTTTGCCTGAAAAGCTTTTGGCAACTAAAATCATATTGCAATGCAACTTAGTAGGGGAAACTGACCCGAATTGGATGGTATCCAATGCTTGGCCAAAAGTGGTAGACTTTTGAGAGTCTAATTCATTCTTATTATCTTTGAAATCATCCTTCATCATATCTGAACTATCAACTGACAACAAGTCATCATCTTCATCATCTTCCATCAACACCTGTTGAAATTCTTCCATCTTCTTCTTCAAACTTCTCTTGAATTCTGCCTTCTGTTCCTTATCGACAGAGCAGAAGTCTCTGATGAACTTGGACCTTGCCCCCCAAGCCTTTGAGCAAGAGTTGGTTTGCTTGTTTGCCCCCCATGCTTTTCTATCTCTTTTGCCTTTTGTTTAGGCACAGTTGGTACAACTGGTACAGTTGGTTCTCTATTCCAAACCATAGGGGTTGACTGATTTGGCACTACTTTGGCCTTTATTTCGGGCCACTGCGTCGATTCCACCATCAAATGTGGGTCTCTTCTTTCTCTTTCTGAAAATTTTCTTTGCAACCTTCTTTTCTGGGTGTTGGTAATAGGAACAAATTCCCCTATACTCGGGAATTTAGGATGTCTCACTGTATCCCACCTGTGATGTTCAATATTTGGTGGAATAACCATTCTTCCTTGATAACCTCCCCTGTTAAAAGGCATTCTTCCTCTTGATCTCATACCTCTAGGGTAGAAACCTCTCCCTTTTTCATTTGTAAACATAGGTGGGTAAATCAAACTAGTATCTGGTTTTCCTGGCAATGTTGGAATTACAGGATATCCTTTAAAGAGGAATGGTCCATCATCCTCTCCATACCACTTTAGTGATTCAGAAGGAATAAAAATTCCAGGATCTTCACCCTCAAATATCAACTTTGGGCCAACAAGAATTTGCAAATCATTGCTTCCCATAGTTTAAAATCTTATAGAACCTTTAGCATAAGTTCCATTGTACTATTTTTCTGCAATAATCTCTTCTCCTAACTTGATCTCCTCATCACATCTCAAACAAAAATAATTTTCAAACCTTTGTTTCACATATGGTTCTTCTTCAGTATTCATAATATCCTCTTCTTCTTGGATTCTTCTTTCAATTTGGGATGCCATTTTTCCTTTCTTCAATCGGCAGTCACCATATTGACCTCCACTAAAGAAAAAGGGATCAATTCTCATAACTTCTTTGTCTCCCTTAGCATATTGTAACATCCCTTTCTGAATTAGGTCCTGTACATAATTTCTAAATGTAACACAATTGTTAGTATTATGTCTAAAGGAATTCTGCCATTTACAATAATCTTTTCCTTTTCTATCTTTTTCTAAAGGAATCACATGTCCTGAGGAAAAAGTCAAGAACTTTTGATTTCTTAGTCCATCAAACAATTAATCTGCTTTAGACAAATCAAATGAATATTGCCTAAAATTTGCTTGATTTCTCCTATTTGGATGAGATGAAGGCATATTCACAAGCTTTTCAGCCTTTGTTAAAGTGTCACATACAATTGGGGCTTTACCAATTACTTGGGCAACGTCTATCTCTACATCACCCTTTATATCTTGGTAATATGTACCAAGTGATTTATTCTTTCTATATTCTCCTTCCATAAGAATGGCCTCATACCATATGGCTTTTGAAGTAAAATCAAACAAATATCTAAATTCAGTTCCGGTAAAGTGTTTCTTAAAGTCATAATCAAGCCCTTCTTGGGCAATTTTGACTATCTCAGACTCTGGAATATAAAAATGGCATTGATTTATGATCTTTTTAAACCAGTTCATGTATTGTTCAACAGACTCTGAAGGCCTTTGTCTAATTTTGGTCAAATCTGCTACTGAAATTTTTGGTGCATGCCTAAAGAATTGAGTATGAAATTATTCTTTCATTTCCCTCCAAGAGTGAATAGAATTTGGAGGTAGACTTATGAACCATGAAAAGGCAGTCTTAGTAAGAGAATGAGGGAATAATTTTAACTTCAAAACCTCATCCAGATCTGCTTCACCTATTTGTAGGCAAAATCTTCCTACATGTTCTATAGTTGACTGATTTTCTTCTCCATTGAAAAAACTAAATCTGGGATTCTATAATGCCTAGGAAAATGCACATTATCAACCCAATTTGGATATGGTTTTCTAAACATAGGCTTTTTAATCCTTCTTAATCCAAGACCATACATATCTTGCATAATATTCATGAGTTGAGCCATTAAGTAGGGATCTTGTATTCTCCCTGTTTGGTTAAGCATTTCAGGCCTCATATCATACCCATAACGGAAATCCTGCCTTCTTACATTGGGCGGGTCATACCCATACATATTTGGGTCAACATTAGCCATATTTGGAATATTTTTGTTTTCATTCCTATTAAAATTTGCATTAAAATTTTGCCCTCCAATCCCCATGTTTGGGATGTTGTTTCCAGTACTTCCAACCTCTACACCTATAGGAATTGTGGTTGGTACACTTTGGTAAAAACTTTGATTTTGGCCAGAATTGTAACTTCCAAGTGGAATTCTGGTAACTCCAGTAAAAATAGTTTCAAAAGTTGGATTTTCAAATACCTGAGAAGAAGGTACCTCCGTAACTCGATTAGGACATCCATCGCATAGTCCAGGGTTAACGTTTATGCTAACTGGTACTTCCATTGTTGGTTGATTTTGTACCATTACAGCTTTAAACATAACCATCAGTGTTTTGGCTGTCTCATTCTCTAGATCATTTAAAACTCTTGCAAATTGTTGAATCAAATCAGATGATTCAATTCCTAGACCATTTGGTTGGCTTCCCTCTAGAATCCTTTGATTTGGATTCACTGCATTTGCTTCATTCATATCACTCCTGCCATTAGTGTTGGCAGAATTGTTGTCATTACTACCATCTGTTGGCAGTTGATTCCTAGTCTTTGGTGCCATTGCTCACTTTCAAATTAGTAATGAGCCCTCCTTCTAGTACCAAAATTGTTGCCTAATTTTCTGATTTCTATCCAATCGACGGGGAATCGACGGGAAACTGTATCGTGATTTGCTGGAATGTGGGTGTGGAAAGTGGAGTTTGGTTCCTTGCCGTTTTCAGGACTTCTTTGGAAACAAATAATGAAGTGGATGGATTGTGGAAGAAGAATAATAAAATGGACTTTATTAATCTCCAAAGTAGAAGAATAATCGATTAAGATAATCGAGTGAACAATTACAAGTTATAACTACTCCTTGAAAAGAAAAGATAAAGGCCTATCGGCGTTGTTTGTGTGTCCTTAGAACTATCTGGATCTCGATCATAAATAGAGACCCCCTTAAGTTTGAATTTGAATCTTCCCTTCAAAGCGGCAGTTGAACCTCCTTTCGAACTCTGGCAAATAACTTCCATGAACAATGAAAAATCCACGTCTGGAAAAATTGCCCCTTTGATTGTGGTTAACTACTCCTGATCGTGGGAAAGTTGGATATACTTCCTTCTGACATCTGTCACTTGATCAACTGAAAAAACAATCTGTATAATATTCATCTAATAAAGGAATTATACCAATTATTGGCCATTCGACGGCACGTGTCATCCAATGAATGGGTAAAATGTAAATCATAGTTATGGAGCAAACAATAACCCTGTGGTTATAATTGTAGAATGACAAACGCAACTGGCACTATGTATTACGCGTAAAAATCTCCTTAATCCTCTAGTTCGTACAAGAAAAAGGAGATTTCACTTCATGGGAGGCAACATGGCTGAAGCATCCTCCGAAGCAATCTTAGAGAACATGTGGGCGAGTTTCGTTGCCCAAAATGAACGAGAAAGGATCACAAAGAAAACATCCCAATTACCCAAAGAATTGGAAGAATTGCCGAGTCTTGAGGCCAAAGATGGATCAATGGAGATCTTTGTTTCTCCACAAAAAGTGTTAAAACCAAATTGACTTGGAAGTGCGAGGGCGTGCCAGGACACGTTTGTCCAAACTGCCTTAAGGCTTTCGTGCCTCAAAGTCTAACTTCTTTCGGGAAGATGCGTTAGGCCTAAAGGGTAAGGCCTTATGATGGTTCGTTAGCTGCCTTGTCGGGCTAAGGACTTAAAATATTTTCTACTCGTTGTTGGAACAAAGGAAAGAAAGATAAACAGCTAAAACAAGATTAAGTGAACTCCTTGAATGATTCAATGAAGTTTGGGTACAAGAAAAGAGGTAAAACTTGAAATATTATGAAGTGAATACAGGGAATGCTTGAGAGAAATGGAAATGAGAGTGCATAAGCTGTAAGCTCTTGAAGTCGTGGACCTTTGCCAAGGCCTCCACAACTGGAAATTATAGGAGCCATAAGCCTTGAGCTGCTTTAAAATCCTCCAATG
>BPLS01000451.1:456173-479801 GCA_019656275.1 Rhododendron kiyosumense
AATCAGAGGATGAGGGGAGCATAATCCCATAAATTGTGGGGATGGGTACTAAATCTATTTTATAGATATATAGATACACATATTTAGTTACAAGCTAATTAATTAATTTATTAATAAAATTTGGGATACCAATAAATTTTTTTATTCGAAAAAAATTTGGGTCGAAAATCCGGTTCGTTACACGTTGATATTCTGCTTTCACTTGTTGACATGTGAGACGCTTTGATACAAACGTTGCAACATCCCTCTTCATTCACGGCCACCAAAATTGTTGTTGCAAGTCATGATACATTTTTGTCCCTCTCGGATGAACAACTAATAGTCAATGGTGGAACTCTTGCAATATCTCTTCCCGAAATGAAATGGGTACGAACAACTTTCGTTGGAAACGTAAGTCCCGATCGGCATGAATTATCCACCCTTTTTGAGCATTTCCACTAAGGAATTTTGTACGTAATTCTTCTGCTTCCTCATCACTTTGTTGGGCCTCAATGACTCGGCTCGATAAAGTAGATTGTATGGTTAGATTGCATAAGGTAGGGCTGTCTATGGGTCGGATTTGGTCCCGACCCGACCCAACTTTTGTTGGATTATTGGAAAGTCCACCCAAGGCCAACCAAACCACTGGTCGGGCTCCGATCGAAATGTGGTCGGGTTAGATTTATCGAGTTTAGCTAGGTCATCGGATAAAAAAAAAGAACCATATACAGAAAACAGAAATGTTAGGAGAGAAAGAGATCGACAACCCATAATCCATATCCAAGAACACATCACTTTTTCTCTTTCACTTTAAAAAAAGAAATACATACTAAGCACATCAAACTTCAAAACATAAACAGTAAATACATATGGAGCACATCAAATTTCAAAAATGGTTGGTTCAACAAGTCGATGCACTTTGAGCATGGCGTCGTCATTGACAAAGCGCCATCACTGTCGATCAAGGAAGAAGAAGACCAGAATAGCTACAAATCTATACGTAGATCAACTAATTTTTGAAGCAGATAGAGAAATCTTGGTGTGAAAATTTGGAAACCCTAGGTTTCAGTTAAGGTGGAGATCGAGAGTGTGGGGGTCGATTGGATTGGGAGAGAGAAGGGGGTGGGGGTTTAGGGCTGGGGGTGGGGGTGGGTGTTCGATGACTGAGATGTATGGATGTAAGTGTGTGTGTGTGTGTGTGTGTGAGAGAGAGAGAGAGAGAGAGAGAGAGAGAGATGGCGGAACTAAGAAGTGAGGGAACGAACAGAACTGAGAATAGGGTGAGATTTAGGTTTTTTTTCCTTTTATACTTCTATAGTCGATCGGGTCGATCATCTGACAAATTATATGGTACATCCGACACCCAACCAACCATTTGCGAAATCTGACAAACTAGATCCAAACCTAACCGAATATGGAAATCAGAACCTTCCATTGGGTCAATTTTTGGGTTGGGTCGGTCCAAACCTGACCGAATATGGAAATCAGAACCTTCCATTGGGTCAATTTTTGGGTTGGGTCGGGTCACGTGTGGGTCGAGTTCTTGGACAGCCCTAGCATAAGGGAACACCCTCTCGAATCTCCTCAAAATGCATGGCATAAAACCCCAAATCTTGTATCATCTTCCACTCGTGAATCGCTGGGCTCGCAAGTCGTGCCGGTTTCCTACTCAATGCATCTGCTATCACATTTGCTTTTCCCGGATGATATTGTAGTTTAAAGTCGTAAACCTCTATATGCTCCCCCAACAATGTTGGCATAAGTTAAGCTTATTTTGAGAAAACAAGTATTTTCAAACTCTTATGATCTAAAAAGACTTCGAATTTCTCATCGTACAAGTAATGACGCCAACTCTTCAAAGCAAAGACTACGGCCGCAAGTTCTAAATCATGTGTCGGGTAATTTCGCTCATGTGTTTTCAACTGCCGTGACCCATACGACACCACTCATTCCGCTTGCATCAACACGCACCCAAGTCCCCCCCTCAAGCCATCGCAATACATGAAGTAGCCAATTCCACGTTTGGGCTCTATCTAGACAGGCGTGGCAGTCAATCGCTTCTTCAATTCCTCAAAGGTTGCCTTTGAAACTTATCATTGGTCTTCCTGATCACGCCGCCTGCACCAAATTCGTCGTTGGGCATGGCCGACAGCTATTCTGTTGTTAGGAATCTTTTGAAGTGCCACGCGGTGGAGTAATTTTTTAAAAGTGCCACGCGTCATTTCCAAAGTGTCACGCGGTATAGTGTAATAGCACAACACACCAAACTTCACAGGGGCGCTCCAAGCACTCCCAAACTTAGATTTGAGCATGGTTTGAAGCGTTGAAAAACTAGTTGAGTCCTCTTTCTAACCCAATTGGTTTCACTCAAAAATGTTTTCTACATCAAAATGTGTGCCTATTTTACCCTTAGTGTGTCATGAAAAAAGTCATTTTTGACAAAGCGATCACATCTTTCTTCTTTAAAATTGAACCAAGAGCCACCCTAGATGTTTGAAAAGGGATTTTCTTGTGGTTATTGAAGGAGTACTGATCCAAGTCTTGAAGGTATATTTTTTCATATTTCATCATCAGGGAGCCAATTGAGCCAAACTTAAAAACAATTTGAATGCCTGAATTGGGGTGTCTACAAAGAGATGAGGTGATTTGATAGTTGTGTGGAAGAGGATAAGGTGGTGATATAGGTAGGCATGCTAGATTTGGTATGATAGTGCACATGCAAAAAAAATTTTTAAAACAAACAAAAAACTAGCATGCACACAATCATAAACTTGAATGCAAGTTTACGTAGCTATATAGCTACATAATTATGTATATATGTGTCCAGGTTTGTATATAGATAGATATATACAGGTAACATCATTAGGGTTTTTGCATGTGTGGATTTACATATTTAATAATACTAGAGTTATCCATGTATGTATACTAGTGCATGCCCATGCCTGAAGGCACGGTTCACCAGTTTTGTCTCTCTAACCTCTTGAAGGCCAACGTCTCATTCGCAAAATTCTAACTACAAAAAAATAATAGCTCAAGTATATCCACCAGTTAACTTGAATCAGTACAAAATAAACTAATAGTTCTAGTGTCCATGCTCGTGGGGTACTTATAGCCAGCCATTTAAATTCACAGTATGTTGATCACGCTACCAACTACTTATCACAATTGGCAAAAAACCTCTATTATCACAAAATACATTTTATGGGCAAAAAAATAAACCAAGCTTCAGAATATAAAAATACGTAGGCAATATCAACATCTAAAAATGTAATCTCACTTATAAAAATTGTAGACTTTCTAAGCTTCAAATTCCAACCAACTCTGTATCTGACTCATTGGTTAGCCAATGCAACCTATAAAAAAATGGATGGCGCTTCAGTTCTCATCTAGTAAAAATACATAAGCAATAATATATATATATAAAAAAAAGATAACAAAAATTGAATATAATAGTATGATTAGAAGTGTTTGGGTTTTGGATATTGTGGATTCAAAAACTTAGGGTTCAAAAAGTAGACTTTGTTGAACATGAAGAAAAGAGGGAAATTTACTTGGTCTATAGTAGATGGTCACGATCAAGAAAGGTGAGGAAAGTTGGTGAATCTTGTGAGCCCAAGCCTGAGCAATTGTGTCACACCCCAAAAATGAGAAGTGACCGGCCGTGAACCATTAGGCTAATCCATGGAACATGCAGCCTAAATAAATCAAGGTAACCGAAAATCAAATGATCGCTTTTTCATTATTAATCAAATCAAAGGCCAAATATGTCTCATCAGAAACATGGGGCACAACCATCCCATAAACCAAACAATATCCAACAATCCAACAATAATTAAAAAAATTTGTTATCTGACAATTGTTTCAAATGTGGAAGCGATTTTTAAAATAAAACTAGAATAAGACACCCTAAGGAGGTCAACAAAAGAAAATCCCCGAGATGCCGCCAGAGTCCTTACCTAACTCCCCAACTTGCCTGAAAGAGAAATTGGAATAAATTTGTCAGCTGACGAGCTCAGTGAATAGCAAGTATGTAAGTTGAAAGCATGGATGAAAATAATTTACCATTAAACATAATTTGGCATACGAGTTGTCCAATCGAATAATAAATTAATCAATGAAGCATTTAACCAAATAAATATTCTTGGTGGTGATCACATTAATAACTCCATCAACAATGGGGAACCACAATCAAACAGTACCATGGCCAAAATAAATCTCAACAAAATTGGATCCAACATCGAACTTAGAGTCACCAGGGTTGGCAGCCCATGGTACTTTTCCCTAAGACGATCCGGCGAAAGAAAGCCGTTGAGCATTAGGGTCACCGGCCTAACACAGTCTTTCCCTAATGGCCAGGGTCACCAACACGAGAAGGAATAAGTTTCCTGGACTTCCGAAATAAATGTTCCCATTAATATCCACAAAGTTCTCACCAAAAAGAATATTAACAATTGATCTCAGAAAATTCATCGCATGCCAATTTATAGAACAACTTATAAACAGTTTTGAGTCTCCGAATAACATTCATATAAATTTCTAAAGGAAATACTTTTAAGGGATACAAGGATCTTTCGAAAATACGTATTATACTTAACTACTCACCTGGGTCCAAACGTAATGCAATTGAACATGCAAAAAGGAGGCTAACCTGAATAGAAGAACAATACAAAATAACTAACTAATCCCGAAATTACGTAATCTAACAGAAAAAGCCTACACCTAAATGACTACCAGACCCTCTAAAACCCAAGGCTTCGACAACTGATAAACCCAAATCCGGAATCATAATGCCACTGTATGCCAATACCCATTCTCCCAAATTTCCTACAGCTTCTCAACTTCAAGCCACCACCCAACAAAATTAACAATAAACTAAGATAAAGTAGTAACTAAGAAAAGGAAAACCATTGTTAGCACGAGCAATTCCAATCACCCGAACCACCACCCACACGACACAACACCATCATCCCATATTTGGCCAATATTCTCCACGCCGCACACCGCCACAAACACCGAACCCCCTCTCTCATTCCGATTAGCCACATCAAGTAATCCCTCCACAAACATTACAAATATCCCAATAATTTTGCTCGACACTTGTGCGGTAGTGCCCAATCCATGAACCTATTGCTTTGTGAAATGGTAGATCAAAAGAACGAGAGAGATGAAGTGAAATATTACCTCGAAAGAATCCAAAGATAATCTCCTCTCTACTACGGCTGCTGCTCTTCTCGAAAGTTGACATTTCTTAAAACAACCCTAATGAACTGGTGAAATAATATGCCCAAGATAAAGTCTATCAAACTACCCGCTAATTATCCACGTTCTCCCCTAAATAATAGGTAACCACTTAATAAAAGTATCTAAATACGGTACAACACTAAACACTAAAACTATTTAGACTTTTACCCCAAAACTTATAATAATGCCAATAACAGTTTTACCATGTGGAGAGAGAAATATCAATTAGGATCCAAACAATAAAATTCTTTTTTTTATTATAGAAATATAATTATTAGGAAAAAGAAAAGATGGGGTGTAACAAATTGAAAAACAGAAAACAAATGAAGTCGAAGTACAGAGACTGTGATAATAAAATAAATAAATGAAGTCGATCTATAACAAAAAAGAAGAATGATACCAATAGGACAACAACTTCTGTTGCTGCTAAGAAATCAACAAGGGAGAAGAGAGGAGAAGAGAGGGGGAGAGAAATGAAATGTCAAACAGGGGAAGTAAGAGATAAAACAAATTTTCATATTTTTTGCCACAGAAATAGGGAAGAACTAGAAATTAAGGGAGAAAAATTATGGGTTTTCAAATTTTGAACCCAGACAAATGATAAACCTTAGATAGATTGAATTTTAGCCCTCAAACCCTTTATATAATCAGAGCCCTTCAATGTGCCACATAGAACAGTTGTGAGAGACATTTTGCAAAATCGTTGTGTATTGTAATATAGATACTCAGTTTCTAGGGTTTAGGTTTCTTTAGATTAGGTTAATTAAGTTTAGCTATCGTATAATTTTAATAAAAAAAATTAAGTAAAAAGAAATGATAATTAAACATTTAATTTTATTGTCAAAAATTAGGATCGTTACATTAGTTTGTATGCTGATTGCCTTGTTTTCTTCATTTAAAGTATTATACAAAAGTATCAATAATGTTTCTTACTTTGACATAAGAAATCTAAACAGCTATGAAATTTTCCCTGCCAGTATCACCTTTGAATTGGTCTCCATTACATATATTCGAATTTCTAAAAAGACGTCTTCCACTAAAATGCCGTTTAGGAAAGCTATTCAATTTGTTTACGCCTCTGTTAGTTAGTATAAAATAATAAAAAAACATGCGGTGGGTCTAAAAGGACTTGAAAGTGACTTGATCCAAGCTACAAATGCTTGTCTCGGTCGGTAATACTAGAATTTCATTTTTACTTCTATACTTCTATAATCTCTGTTACCCAAAAAGGCAACCTAAGAGGGAGAGAAAAAGGGTTGCTAATTAAAATTACCAATTTAATTGTATTCTTTAACAAATATATCCAAGATAATATGAGCAAGTAAAAGAGAGAGAGTTAGAGAGATAGAACCCGATTATAGTGGTTCGGCCCGAATTTGTCCACGGTCCGGCCTAGTCCACTTCTCCTCAAGCAACTACTTGAAGGTTCCACTATTCTTCAAAAAGATTACAAGTAATAAGTCTTGCGAGTGCTTACAACAACCTAATCCCCTAGCTTTCCCGAGAAGCTAGTACAACCGCAAGAGTTTTCTTTGAAAACATCTCGAAAACAATAACACCCAAATTCGACAAGAATTTGGTCTTCTAAGCTTTCAAGTGTTCGACCCAAACACTCGCTTAGGAATTACAAGTATGTGAAGAAAGTATGAAAATTATCGCTCACGATTTGTACAAAATTTCTCTCAAGAAAGATATGAAAGTGGAAGAACAAGGAGAATTTTGGCTTTGATCTTTGGAGAATTTTCTCTTGGAATGATATGGAATGGTGTAGCTTGGATTGATGCATCAATGAGTTCTTGAAGCCTTTATATAGCCATCCAATCTCCTACTAGCCGTTAGTAAATTACTGTGCCGTTGGAGAGCTATTTTAGGAAAAATATAGCCGTTTGAGATTTTACTGATCTGCAAAAAATCTGCAGAAATACCCTACCGGTCGTCCGGCCGGTCTACCAGAAGGTCGTCCACTCTCTCAACCAGTTTGTCGTCCAGTGAAGTCCGGTTGACAACCCCTTCTGTTCAGACAGCCGGCTTGTCAGCCGGTTCGTCAACCTGTAGCTCAAAACTTCATCTAAGTAAATCCGTTAAAACATGAATTGAGCTCATTAAGTCTTTGTAAATATTAATCATTGAAATCAAGAGACTTTATGCTATGTTTCAAAGCAAAGAAACAAATTTGTCTGAAAAAGGACTTTGCGATAAAAGATTTTCTTTTGCCAAAAGATAAAAACTTCATCAATATAATCATCAAAATAACAAATGGTAATGCATAAAATTTTCAACAAATTATCATGCATATATTTGTCAACAATCTCATATATATGGCTCAATGGTCACTGATCTGATCAATCCTTCCATCCACTTACGGGACAATGCTCCATTATGACTTAACCAGCACATCAACTCATGGTAAAAAGTAGGGCTGCCCGCGGATCGGTTTGATGCGGATTGATCCAATTTTCAATCTTATTCGTTCGCAGTGAATTGTCGTTTTCTCCATCTGTCAACCATCTGTAGTGTTGTTTGGTTGGTTTGGTTTAGATGCGGTTTGGGCAGATCGGTTTGGGTGGTTTCAGCGAATTTGAACATGCAATTTATTTTTTTATATACACCAAAAAATTAAAAAATAAAACCTCAAAATTTCAAGTCCACCGTAAATTCAAACAAGTCTAAACCAACATTTCTTAGAATTAAGTTACATTCATCTCGTTAAAGTCTAACGATAAACTATTACACATCAATAACACTCGAACGTGGAGCTGAACTAGAACATCAACTTGATTCAGATTGTAATATACAAAAAAAAAAAAAAACCCGAAGGCTATTAACATTTTCAACCTAAAACATAAAAACATCATAGAATACATGTTTATTACTTTATTACCTATGAAATTTTGTTCAAATTACTCAACATCATCCATAACCTTCAAAAGAGAAATATGTGGATTGGGCAGATTAAGCGGAACCGAACCAGATCTGTCAGAATTAGTATTTTTAGATCCATATGGTTTGGTACAGATTGGGGAGTTTGGTTCATCCGCTGGACAGCCCTAGTAAAAAACGAGTGGTTGCTAGAGCACTAAAACTGTGCCAATCCCAGAACAGATATATGCACGAACACAAATATACACATGCATCCACAAATATACGACATGAACCCTGGTGGGAAACCACCTAAAAAGGATAGTAAAACCTGAAAAATAAAAATTGAACGCCGAGGTTAAGTTTATGGAGTTAATTAGTTCAAACATGTCCTTAATTAGTTCAAACAAGGGCACATACGTACTTAATTTTGTTCAAGTTTAGACTGTTTGAATCAAGAATTTGTAGAAATTCTTGGATAGAAAGAAAAAAAAATTACCGAGAAAAATAATGAAACAGATTCAAAACTTGGTCATCTCCTTTTGCCCACACCTTCATTTTGTTGTGGCATGGCATGCTGCAAAATTATGTCTCAAGTGAATGGTGATCACCATGACCTGAACTCAAAACTTTTCCAACACTACTTGAAGCTGAATCTTGTGTTGGCCTAAACTCTGATTCTGATTGAGGCATTCCATTTGAAGAAGTTTCATTACCGTTTCTACTGGAACTTGGACCATGCTTATTATCTAATCTCCTTGAACTCAAATTGCGATTAAACCATCTGCTAGGAAATTCTGCCCCTACTTCAGCCGGGAAATTGAGTAGAGCCTTAGCACCACGCATCCTGAAAGCGGCTCTGTCATATGCCAAGGCAGCCTCTTCTGCAGTCTCAAATGTGCCGAGCCAAATCCGCGCACCGTGTCGCGCAGAGTCGCGGATTTCTGCCGCGAATTTTCCCCATGGACGACGCCTAACACCCCTATAGTGCTTCTTCCCATTGGTACCAGTGGGTTCGAGGACATTTTGGATAGTAGTATTAGTTTGGTTTCTTGAGGGGTAAAATTGGGTGTTAAGGGCATTGGCCTCATCTAGGAGTTGATAGAGGACCATGTCTTGTGAGTCATTCTCATTGAGAGGTAACTCACCTTGAGAGGACGGAACCATGTCCATTTTTGATTGCTGCTGCTATCTTAATTAGGCTTTCTAGGTGCGGGCGATGAAGTTTGAAGTCTTAGTTATTTGGTATAGTAGTATACTTCTATTTAAACTTTCGGACAGAGTATTCTACTCCATATACTATTGGAAAAGGAAGGTGAGAGGAACCAGAGAAGAGATCTTCTTGTAATGATGAGTTTCAAAGTCCAACTTCCTTTTAGGCTGCACCACATGAATAATTTGCTACTACAACTCTTAATTGTTGCCTAGTTCTCTATATGGTCAATTGGCCCACGTGAAGAGCACACAAATTGAAACCAAAACGTAGAGTTCACAAAAATATACTGTATTATGAAAGGGAAAAAAAAGAATTTACGTAAATCCAGCTTGTGTGCACCTCGATCCCAAAAATAATGGGTGTTCTGGACTTTCATATTATCAATTTCTCAGCTACATGCAGTATCTTGTACCACATATATCAAAATTACCTCAAGGCTAATTCGCAGGGTGAGGAAAGATAATTTTGAACTTTTCATCTATTCCTTAAGGTTTGAACCATGACTACTTGGAAATATGATGTTTCGTGATTGATACCAATTGAGTGGATTTTTATGTAACGAGAAGCGGAAAAGAAGATGAGAACATCATAAATCGAATATAGACGATCGACTATCCCCAAATTTAAGGATTTTTATGTAACGAGAAGCGAAAAAGAAGATGAGAACATCATAAATCGAATATAGACGATCGAATATCCCCAAATTTAAACACTTGACTAGCCCAATGACTTGGGGGATTCTTTTGGATAGATACAAGGTTCGAATATCAAAGAGTGAACCTTCTAGTTTATTTCATTTGGCACTCCCCTTACGCTTGCTATCTTGAGGACATAAGCCTAGCCAAGTACCTGTATATTTGGGACTGCGGATGAATTAGTTGAAGTAAATCTTAGCCTTGTTTGATAATAGTGATATATGGGTAGAATTTGTAAGGAGATGAGAGTAGGATTCAGATTGGTAATGAGATGGAATGCGATTTGTAATTTGTATGTCTGTTTTACACGGTATAAAAAGATTAGTGCCAAAACTTCAGCGTATAAAAGTCTTGTACACTACACATGATACAAATCTTTTGTACACTAGAGTTTTGGCACTAACAAAAATGGTTTTGACATTATCATTTCCCTTGTATTATTGCCATGTTTGTTTCGCATGAAATATGATTGGATTGAAAATACAATTTTCCAATTTTACCTTTAAGCAAACCTACAGCTTAACCACCATATCATCCTGTTTCAAATGCATCGTTTGGTACAAAACTAATACATAGTAATATAGTATAATTACTATCTTTCTTCTCTTATTCTTTTTGAGAAAATGGAAACGTAAAATCTGTCGCACCAAAATCAATTTATTATTGAGACAAAATGAGGATGTACACTTTAATCTCTTTGCTTGTTGTGCATCAAACTTTTACAAGCCAATAAATTTGACAACTTGTGAAAACGAAACCCAACATTATTTAGGACCCAATATACATTTGAAAATTGCTTCTTTGCTCCTGAATGATTTTGTAAGGCCACCACATTTATTATAAACCATTTTCTTATTGAAAATAGGAGTACTCCTAACAACCCAATGCAGCATCAACAAACATTAACACGTCCCATTTTCATTGCTCCTGTTCCGCTAAGCTTTTTACTACTTTTTAAGTACTCATTTTCCGCTTTGTGGCACAGGTCATTCCCTCACAATACATCACATTTAATTCAAAAAATAAGTACTTATTTTTAGTTAGCGGAACGGAACCTGAGTAAAAAACAAATAGCCTAATAGCGAAGGGTAATTGGGTAAGTGTAATTTAGTCCCCTGGGTTAGGACTACGAATACCAAGTCCACCAAGGTATCGTTAATCCCACTAATAAGAAGATTCACATACCCATGGGACTAATAGTCCACCCCTTCATTGCCAAAACAAAGGATTAGAGGTCCATTGGGATTAGTACGATCCCAAGGCCAAAAGAAGTTAACAAACGGGGAAGAAAACTTGTTTTATGTATGAGAGATAGATCCAACAATGTCAAACTTGGCTTTGGTAGTCACTTTCCTGCTGGGCTCATGTTATTGTTTCTTGAGGTCATCAGTTAGAAAAGCACTGACAATATTGAATTGGAACTTTTCTTTAGGTGGGATGTCACAGATGCAGCGTGAGGTGTGACCTAATCACACCTGTGTACACTTCCTGGGTAAGTAAAGTAAGTGGGTCCAACAATCAACATAACGTTGAATTCAAATCTCGCATGTTAGACTTTTCAACTTTGTTTTGTACTACAAGATTGTATGGTTCATGAATGAAAAAGAAAATTCAAAAAGAAGAGGGAGGGAGATTATGGGCCCAAATTAAAGATCCATATTTTGGAGAAGAAGAAAAGATAAATTCACGTGGTTTTGACCAAAGAAAAAAAGAATATGACCAGATTAATCAACAGATAAGGAACGAGGCTACAGTACTGCTGGCGCGATTGGCTGGCCTCCTCTAGAGGGGTCTCCATGATCCCAACCATTTATGCTATTAAATTAGTTATACAAATTTTCATGTTGCTCGGATACTGTTTGGACCAGCGAAACGGATTTGTCATGTGAAAATAAAGAGCCAGTATATTAACTGTCAATATCTTTGGGCAGGTTGATAACACGAATGCAATTTTAGTCGCTAGGTAATAACAGATCTTGACACCTCAAAAGGGACAAATTTAAAATAAAACAAAATCAGGCTTGGACTAGGTCATTCCAGTTAATATGTACACTGAAAACCACATTATTTTGAAGTGATGAGAAATCCTGAAACCCTCAATAGATTCTCTCGTGATTGGACCTCAGATGAGGAAGATTCTGAAAGAATGGATATACAAGCTTCCAGTCATCTTGGGCTATAAATGTCAGATCCAAAATTGCTGCTGTACCAAGTCGCAAGCCCATATCCATTATTCGAATATTTTAAGGCTTGAATCTAGACTGGAATCCCGGCAGCTAGCTATGTAAGTGTCTGCATCACCTGAACATTATCAGTCTATCACGATAGACTGAAACCATGCCAGAATAAGCAAGAATGTGTGTGTGTGTGTGTGTAAAGAGAGAGAGGAGGCCGGCTGGCCCTGAGGCAATTGCTTTGGTCCCAAAATTTCCTTAATATTGGTGGCCCAATTTCTGTATAATCAAATTGCTACTCAAGTTCTATAATTAGTGTGGTGGCTTCGGTTATCGTGTCGGTAACCGAGCCTCATACACGAACCAGCATCTCAACAAGACTGGCCGAAGAGCCGAAGAGTGCCAACCACCCCGGGCTCCTGATGTGGAGCCTCGCCCGAGACTATGCGTCGGTCTCGGCGTTATCCAAGATACTAGAACAGGGCAGTTATGATGGATGGGCCCCTCGACAGATTCGTGGCAACAGCAATCATTTGAATCATGTCATGTGCTCCGTAACCGTTTTATTCCCTACGTCATGAATGACGTCGCCCGAAGCGGTTACCAGAGCGTGATCTTTACGCGTTGGCTTGGAGGCCAAGGAAACCTAGGTCTATAAATACAAAGGGATACTCATCGAGGAAGGTACGCCATTTTCTCTACCAAAAACCCTAGATCTAACTCACTCTCCCTACATCTAACTTGATCATCGGAGGGTCACAGGGCGAGGACCGCCCTAGTGACTTGTTGCAGGTTCTCAGGAGGAGCAAGGAGGAGCCCAACCAGGAGTGCTATCTAGGTCCCGTTATTCTGAACCCCTACAATTGGCGACTCTGCTGGGGACCTAGCCAATCATCTCCACGCCCGTTCCTCGCTCCTGAATCAAAGATGGTTGAAGTCGACGACGCACAACACGGCGGCGCCGCCTATGGGCTCGGTTCCCTCGTGGACCACAGCCTGGCCTCCGGCGGAGCCATTGCCCTTGGAAAGACCCATGTCTCCGTCGGAATGGGTGCAGGAGTTTCAACTCCTGACCCAGGCCCATCTTCCGAGCTCCACACCTACATCCGCCATCTCGAGCGGAAGATCGACGATCTCACAACGGTGGTGAAGCGCGACAAACACGTCCGGGACGAGTTGGCGGAGATCAAACACCTTCTCCAGATCTCCCCATCTCGTTCCTCCGGGAGTCGTGGCGGACGAAGGAGCCACCACAGCCCCCCTCGCAGCAATGAAGTCGTTCACCCTCTAGAGCATCGGTCCCGCCCCTCAGTCAAGGATCGTCTCGAACCACCAAGGCCGGCGGAGGCCCTAGCCGCAAAGGACGCGACGCGCAGAGACCGCTCCCGTTCCCCCATCCAGCCTCGACGGAGACCATCCGCCTTCGAAAGGCTCGGTGGCGGAAGCGTCTCCGCCTCCTCCACCCACTCTGTCCGAGTGGGCAAAACAGGCCGAGAATCTACTCCTAGCCTCACAAGGGCAGCCAGGAGAGATGATGGGCTTGTGGAATTTCAAACCAGGGGGTATCGCGAACGCCTGAAGAACTCCAGAGCTAGGAGCCCTATCATCTCGCACCCTGCAGGCGCCCGCAGCAGAAGCCCAATAACGGAGCGCCTCGAGCCTTCGGCTCGAGATAGCTCACGAAGGAATCGCCATGACCGTTCCCCCCAAAAGTCGGCCAGCGTCCAACCCAAAAGGAAGGAATATGATAGGCTGGACAAGCTTGTTCCCCCAAAGCGCACAGCGACTGAGCGTCCAGACGGTTTTGACCGTTCGATCCGACCTCATCACGACGCGCGGCTTACACGGCTTACGACCTCCCCCTTCACAAGGGAGATCGACTCGGTCACCCCTCCCAAAGGATTCACCCAGCCCAAGTTTGCTAAGTACGATGGCAAAACCGAGGCCTACACCCATCTCGTCCAGTACAAGCTCGTCATGTCGCTATTCCTCCGGAATGAGCCTTCGGACGATGCCTTCCTATGCAAGGTGTTCCCTGCAAGCCTCGGCAACCTGGGTCTCACTTGGTTCAATCAACTCCCGGCTCGGTCGATTTCCTCATTCGATTCCCTCTGTGACGCCTTCATGGCTCGGTTCGTCACCAGCAACAAGCATGAGAAAGAGATTGACTCCCTCTTGGCCCTCCGCAAGCGCAGCGATGAGACGCTCCGGCAGTACGCCGGCCGTTACTGGGAACTATTTAACGAAATCGAGGGTTGCGACGGTGTCATCTCCGCCCGTGGCTTCAAGCTAGGACTTACCTCCCAGGACGAGCAGGTCTATGACGACCTTGCCCGCCATAAACCTAACTCCATGAAGGATCTCATGACTCGTATCGAAGGTTGGTGTCAGCTCATCGAATCCAAGGCGGAGAGAGGCATCGGCAAGTCCACGAGTTCCAAGGCCGCCAACACCTCGGTATCCACACCGATTTCTGCATCGGCTACAGCGCCGAAGAAACAGGTCAATAACATCAAGCAATCGCCGAGGCGAGGACCGAAGCCCAGTGACTTCAACGCTGAGAAAACCGTCTTCACCATTCCCATCTACCGCATCATCGACCAAGTAAAGGATCAACCCTTTTTCTCCTTCCCAAATCAGAAGCTCGGCACTGAAAATGGGAAAATCAAGAACCCCATCGTTCGATGTAGCTATCACAACGAGCAGGGCCACTTCACAACCGCTTGCAAGCCCTTCAAGTCTTACTTGGAACAGCTTGTCGCGGGTGGCCACCTCGGTAACCTCATCGACCACGAGAAGACAGCGGCTCGGGCACAACGTGCTGACACAAATACCGAGGAGGCAGTGCAGACGATCCATGTCATTCACGGCCCCCTAAACCCCGAAGCCGCTCGCCTCCTCAGAGACGAACTGCACGCGGCCTCTTCCTCCAAGCAAGTCATGCTCGTTGGTCCCGAGCCCAAGCGCCCAAGGACCGATGAAGGCTCTAAATGGACTATAACTTTCACCGAGAAGGACCTCGACCGCGTCCAGCTCCCACACAACGATGCCCTCGTCGTCACGTTACGCATCGGCACTTTCAACGTCCGACGCGTCCTCGTGGACCAAGGTAGCTCGGCCGAGGTCATGTATTACTCCCTCTTTAAAGATCTGAAAATCCCGGATACCGATCTCCGTCCCTCGGAAGTTCCTCTCATCGGCTTTAACGGTGCACCTGTCTGGCCCATCGGCACAGTCACCCTTCCAGTTCGCGCGGGCTCTGTGACTCTCGATATCGAATTTGTAGTGGTCGATGTACCTAGCCCTTACAACGCGATTGTCGGGCGAACTTGGCTGCACAGACTTCGGGCGATCGCTTCTACATACCACTAGGTGGTCCGTTTTATTGGCCACAACGGACGCCAAGAAGACCTATATGGCGATCAAACTGCGGCTAAGAAGTGCTATGTCAATGCCGTCCGAAGAAGCAAACAGACCTCCCGGGTTAACCTTATCGAAGTTCCCGACGCCCCAGTCCTGGAAGACGTCGGCCGATCCGCCGACGAAAAAACCGTTGAAGACGTCACTACCATCCCCATCACCGAAGACGGTTCCCGTTTCTTCCTTGTCAGTTCCTCACTTAGTGACACTGATCGGAACGAGACGGTGGCTTTCCTTCACCACAACATCGAAGTGTTCGCCTGGACCCCGTACGAGATGCCCGGGGTCGATCCATCCTTCATATGCCACGAGCTCAACATTGACCGAACCAGGCGTCCGGTCATTCAAAAGGCACGTCGGTCCTCTCCCGCCCACTCAGAGGCCATTATAGAAGAAGTCAACCGACTCCTTAATGCCGGGGCAATCCGCGAAGTTCAATATCCCAGATGGTTAGCCAATACCGTCGTGGTAAAGAAGAAGAACGGCAAGTGGCGGGTCTGCGTCGACTACTCTAACCTCAACGATGCTTGCCCAAAGGATTTCTTCCCCCTTCCTCGGATCGATCAGCTCGTCGATGCCACAGCCGGCCACGAGCGACTAAGCTTCTTGGACGCCTACCGAGGTTACCACCAGATTGCCATGAGCGAAGGCGACGTTGAGAATACAGCTTTCATTACTCCCCACGGTATCTTTGGATACCTCGTCATGCCCTTCGGTTTGAAAAACGCCGGTGCCACTTTCCAGCGCATGATAACAAAGATGTTCGAACGTCTATTGGGAGACACGATGCTTGCTTACATCGACGATATGGTGGTCAAAAGCATGCGTGCAGGTGATCACCTAGCCCACCTTGCCGAAGTCTTCGAAGTCCTCAAAAAGCATAAGCTCCGCCTCAACGCCGAAAAGTGTGTGTTCGGAGTAAACTCCGGAAAGTTCCTCGGTCATCTTGTTTCCCGACGCGGCATCGAGGCTGATCCAACTCAAATTCGCGCCATCGAGCAACTCTCCGCCCCTCACAACAAACGGGACGTTCAGCGTCTAACCGGCATGGCTGCTGCTTTAAATCGTTTTATAAGTCGCTCCTCGGACAAATGCCAACCATTCTTTGCACTTTTGAAAGGAAGCCGGCGCAGCTTTTCCTGGACAGAGGAGTGTGACCGGGCCCTTACGCAGCTGAAAGCTTATCTCTCCGAAGCCCCGCTCTTGGTCACCCCTCGGGATCAGGAAGATTTGTTCCTCTACCTCGCCGTCTCTCCACACGCAATCAGCTCGGTGCTCGTCCGCCAGGAAGAAAGGGAGCACCAGCCTATCTACTACTCAAGCAAAACCATGACCCCGGCTGAAACACGTTATCTTCCCTTGGAAAAACTTGTGCTCGCTCTCATCTCCGCTTCCAGGAAGCTTGCACCTTACTTCCAATCACACCGTATCATTGTCCTCACCGAGTACCCCCTCAAATCCCTCCTTCGGAAAGCTGATCTCTCTAACAGAATCTCACAATGGGCAGTTGAGCTTGCGAACTTCGAAATCCACTTTCAACCTCGGACGGCTATCAAAGCTCAGGCCCTCGCCGACTTTATCGCCGAGCTTACTCCGGCCGACGTCCTTACGACAACCCCGCCTCAGCTCCCGGAAGCACTCCCCCAGGCAACCCCAAGCTCTGCCTGGAAGCTTTTCCATGGCGATATTTGGAAGATGTACGTCGATGGCGCCTCAAACAGCCGAGGCGCCGGGGCTGGGATCGTACTCCTCTCCCCCTCCGGTGTCCTTCATGAAAGCTCCGTTTCTATAAACTTCCCCGCCTCCAACAACGAGGCCGAGTATGAAGCCCTCATTTCTGGCCTCAAGACCGCCCAAGCGCTTGGTATCGAGGAACTCGTGGTCTATAGCGACTCCCAACTTGTCGTTAACCAATTGTCAGCGGAATACGAAGCTCGGGACGACCGAATGCGGACTTACCTCAGCTCCGCTGTCCAGCTCATCAAGTCTTTTAAGGCCATTCGGATCGAGCATATCGCCCGAGAACAGAACGCCCACGCCGACGCACTTGCAGGACTCGCTTCGGCTTGCTCCTCCTCCGAATACCGATCTATCTCCTTCAGCGCCATCGATAAGCCAAGTTTCGAGCTTGAAATCTTGAGCCACGAGGTCTTCAACATTGACCTCGGACCGAGTTGGATGGACGAAATCATTGGCTACCTCCGTGACGACATCCTCCCAACCGACAAGAAAGATGCCCACCGACTTCGAAACAAGGCCGCTCTCTTCTGGCTTAATCCCAACGGCAAGCTTTACCGAAGATCGTTTACCGGGCCATACTTATTGGTCGCCCACCCACATCAGGTCCCGGGCATCATAGAAGAGCTTCACGCCGGCGACAGTGGCTGCCACTCCGGTGGACGGTCCCTCGCCCACCGGGCCATATCCCAGGGGTACTGGTGGCCATCTATGAAAAAGGATTCTGAAGAATTCGTCAAGCGTTGCAAGAACTGCCAGATGTTTGCTCCCATCATCCACCAACCGGCACGGGATCTTAGCCCTCTCACTAGTCCTTGGCTCTTCTCCCAATGGGGCATGGATATCATAGGCAAGCTCCCGGTTGCTCCAGGAGGATTCAAATTCCTCTTAACAGCAACCGACTATTTCTCCAAGTGGGTCGAGGCCGAGGCCCTGGTTACTATCGAGGAAACCGACGTCATCCGTTTCGTTTGGCGGAACATCATCTCTCGCTTCGGTGTACCGTTCGCCATCATCACAGATAATGGGAAGCAATTCACAGGACAGAAGTACCGAGCCTTGCTTGATGAATACGGCATCAAATGGGATACATCTACCCCAGCCTACCCCCAGGGCAACGGGCAGGCCGAAGCTGCTAACAAAGCGATTTCATCCGGTATCAAGCGCCGACTTGAGTCTCGGCGGGGCAAATGGGCCGAGGAGCTGCCCAGGGTACTCTGGGGCTACCGCACCACACCTCGGCGATCCACTGGTCGCACTCCTTTCTCCTTGGCATTCGGAATGGAGGCTGTCATCCCCATCCAAGTCGGGCTCCCTACCATCCGCACTGAAAACTTTGACGAATCCGTCAACAACGCCAACATCGCTGCCGATCTTGACCTAGCCGAAGAGGGGCGTGACAATGCCCGGATCAAGCTGGCATCATACCAACAGGAGGTTGCCAAGGGCTATAACCGAAGCGTCCGACTTCGGTCCTTCAAGCCAGATGATCTCGTTTGGAAAAAGGTAGTGGAAAAGTCCAAGAAGAGGAAACTAATGCCCAACTGGGAGGGCCCCTACCGAGTCCTTAAGCATCTCGGTTCAGGGAACTACAAGCTGGAAAAATTGGATGGCTCGCCCATCGCTAAGTCATGGAACGCCAACAACCTCAAGAAGTTTTATGGCTAAGCGCTCCGTTACCTCGGCCCGTTCGTTTGTTCCTTTGTATTTCTTTTCATTGAAAAGTTAGAAGCAGTACAACTATGTAATGGCAATCTTCCACTAAGTTTGAATGAAAATCCATCCTTGCTTATGTCTTACTTGTGTTATCAGTTTATGCTGACCCAATTACTCCCACTCGGTTCTTCTTCAGTGAACCGTTTTACACAGACTTCTGAGATTTTGTCCTCCAAAAGGTGCCACCCTTGGACAAGAATCTCACCAAGTCGCCCCGGCCTCTTCGGTCGTTTACCCCCTTGGTTAGTCGCATTAAGGACACTCGGTTTTCCCGCCGAACCCCTTATACCGACTCACCAACGTCTCTCGCTGCTGGGGCTTGCTGCGTCCCGACCCTATGGCCACGGCCTTGTCCCTTCGCGACGCACCTCAAGTTTCCCAGTGGCACTTTCATCTCGCGCGTTCTTACCTCACAACGATACCTCACGTTGGCAAGACTTACAACTTCGGTTTTCAACCGCCATCGCTTTTGCACATATTTGCTTCGGATCATGCTCCCGACAACTCTTCGGTTTCAGTTCGCTTCGGAAGCATAACCGACGCAGGGGCATCGATAGAGCATAACCATAACAATAACAAAAGCAAACACAGCGATGCACAAGAAAGAGACATTCATTCACAACGAAAATAAACAGTTAACTCCATTCAAAGCTAAAACCTTAGCGAAGGACCTGGCTCTACCAACTGTTCGGTGCCAGTCCTCCTCAGCTATTACAACTTTAAAACAGTTAAAACTCCAACAAGCTGGAGTTGTCCAAGCAAAGTAAAAAAAAAGGAGAAGAGAGAAGAAAAGTTCTCGACTATCTTATGCTCCCTCGGTTGGAGCTGCGGTGTTGGGATCAGGCTGAGTCCCAAGGATTTGGGCCTCCTCCTCCTCTTCGGGAAGAACAAGCTCTTCGGGCGGCGGCTGGGGCAAGGCTCGGAGCTCGGAATCATCAGGGAGGTCGAGCTTGCTCAGGAAAGCTTCATGGCCGAAGCGCAGCCCGTCCATAAAGCGATCCCTGTGAAGCTCCCCTTCAATCTCTCGAACTTGTCTCTTATATTCGACGCCAGCCGCGTCCCAGCCTTCGCCATAACCCTTATCTCTGGCCGCTTCGACCTCCCGGGCTCGGGTCACCCGCAGAGTCTCGGCATCCTCCTCTGCTTTGGCAGCTCGGCGTTCGGCAAGCACTCGCTCTGTCTCGCTCTTCTGAAAGTCGGCTTGAAATAGTTCACAAGATGACCGAGCCGCTTTCAGATCTTCTTCTTTTTCAGCAAGTGCCCGCCTCAGCTCCTCCATCTCGAGCTCCCGAGCTCGGCTTCGATCATTCAATGCCAAAGCCCGAGTTCCGGCCTGTCAACAGAAGGAAGAGTAAGATAAGCACAGAATACTGTCCAATATGCTACAAAAAGATATGAAAGATAACTTACTGCCAATAGCGCCTGTGCGATCTCCCCGGTTATATCCTCGGTCCTGCCGCTGATAGCTTTGCCATCCCGGGGGAGAATGCAGGAACGCAGCAAACCGAACGCCGTGCCGATATTGCTGGCGGCACTGTCAGCATGGGTGATCGGACGCCCAGAATAGTGGCGAACTTCCGGGGCCCACACCATCTCCCGGGCTGCAGTCCGAGCTTTAGAGTCGGTGCCCGCGCCTTCGGTCCTCTCCTCCTCATCTTCCTCCTCAATGACAATGGGATCCTTGTCCCTTGCCTGGGGCTCCTCGGCCTGCTCCTGCCGAGCTCTCTTATCCGGGCGCTCCTCCGGGGACGCAGGAGTGGTACCCGACGTCCCAGCCCCTGGAGTGACTGCCGGACCAGCACCTCGGCCCGCTGGCCTTCGGCGCCGAAGGTTCAAAACCTCCCTTCCGCGCCCGCTCATCTCGTCGCTGAGCCCGGTTCTTTCCGGTGTGTCCCGGTCGAGCTCTTCTCGAATTACGCCTCGGGGCCCGGAGCTGCTGCCCTCAGTATTTTCGGTTCCGGCCGACCGTCTCCCCCGTCCTTCCCCTCTTCCCCTGCCTCTGCCGCGTCCCCTACCAGCCCTCGGCACGCCTTGTTGCCTCGGCTTCTTCTTCAGAAAGCTGGTGTAGGAGGCCACGTACCCGAGCAAGTCTGGTGCGTACCGACTTTCGACCGGGATCGCGAAGGCAGCAGTGATCCGTGACCGAACTGCCCTCTCCCGAAGCCCAGCGACGACACCTTCGGCTGCAGGATCAAAACAACAAAGGAAGGCAAGTCAAAACAACAGGCGAAATACAACTTCGTATTGAAAAAAGATATAGTATATCAAAGGGAAGAGTTTACCGACCTGGGGCTCCGTTCTCAAACGGAACGGTGGTGGTTGTGTCCACTCTCTCCCCGGGACCGAACATGAAGTTCCCGGTCACCGAGACGTAGAGAGCGGCCCACTCCTCGGAGTCGGGCAGGTGATCAATCAGGAAGGCGTCGTAGCCGGTTCGGCAGGACAGGTAGTATCGTTGGTGTTCCCGGTTGACCCCGAGGAGGTAGACTCCGAAGAGCTCCTCTAACCCGAAGGTCAAGTTGTACTGCCTCCTCAACTCTATGATACTCGTAATTATCCTATACGAGTTCACCGTGAGCTGGGAGGAAGTAAGGTCTAGGGTTCGGAGGACCCTGCGAACGAATTGGTGAAGAGGAAATCTGATTCCCCCCTCGGTTATAGCCATGAGGGGGAAAATCAATGCTCCCTCTCGGTGGGGCAGATCCTTGGGATCATTGCTTGGCAGCAGCCGAACCTCAACGTCGGGAGGTATGCTGTAGACCCGCTTGAACTCCGCGTAAGCGGCCGCCGAACCATTGAAATACTGGTTCCGGTACGGACATGGCCTCATTGGCCTTCTTCGCCCTCGAACCTCCTCTGGGGCATCGGCGAACGGTCCTGGCCCCTGGTTTGAAGTGCTCGGTGCGTCTATCATTGTGGGGTCAAAGGCTGTCCTCTGTTGTGGGGCTGTCCGGGGGTCGAAAGGCTCGATCGAGTCGATGGGGATTCGGTAGAAAGCGTTGGCCCGGACTTCGGCGAATATCTCTTCAATGTCAGCAGTGGGGACCGAGCTACTGGAACTGCTCGAGGAGAGCTCAACGACCATTCGCCCCTACCTACCAAAGAAAGATGTGCAAAAAACCCGTTAGCTATGTGCTCAGGGAAAGGCAGGAAGACTCAACGATGGGGACAGAATGGTCGTTACTCCTCGGAACCTATTGGTCTCGGTCAAGTTTTCAAATTCCTCTTCGGGGAGAATGCTTCCGCGATCCTATTCTAATCCTAGAGTCGTGGGTTGAGTTTAGCCCTCGGGAAGAATTTAGACCTCGGGAAGAATCTAGACCTCGGTCAAAATCATAACGACGCTGGGAAATCCCCAGCGCCGCCGCGAGCCAGAGGCGGCGCAAGGTGGCCCGATCGCAAAACGTACCCAAAAGGGACAAAAAGCTTGAAGAAAACGATCTAGAAGCAAAGATTGAAGCAAGGAAACAAACGTACCGTAAATGCAAGCGTTGTTCCACGTCCAAAGCGTCTGAAGCGGTGATTTGCAGGCGGAGATGGACGGCGGCGGCGAAGAATTTCAAAGAAAGGGATGCAACTGCCGTTTCCCCTCTCTCTCTCCCATTTATATGAAAAGGGGTGGTCCGATGCGCGGGAAACGAAGCGTCGTGCACCGAGCCGTTCGATCTCTGACACGTGTCCACATCGGATGGTCAGCGTTAGGAGTTCAGAACCGAAGTCAGAGCGCCGTATGGCCGAACCATTGGCTTGTTGACACGTGTCCCTGAGGTGACGTTTCGTACTGATCGACTGACGCTGCATGTCCCGAGACAGCTTTTTGCCTTCCCAGCGCCCCGGTGGGTTTGACGCGTGGGTTCCTTATTGCCAGGAGCGATGGGTGAAGGAACCACCGAGGCTCCTCCATCTTTCGAGGATGCCTTGCAGAGGAGTATAGTGGTTCATTAAGGGATCAAGACCCTGAAGCGGATATGTGGGGCTCCAGGAATCTTGAGGGGCTATTGTGGTGGCTTCGGTTATCGTGTCGGTAACCGAGCCTCATACACGAACCAGCAACTCAACAAGACTGGCCGAAGAGCCGAAGAGTGCCAACCACCCCGGGCTCCTGATGTGGAGCCTCGCCCGAGACTATGCGTCGGTCTCGGCGTTATCCAAGATACTAGAACAGGGCAGTTATGATGGATGGGCCCCTCGACAGATTCGTGGCAACAGCAATCATTTGAATCATGTCATGTGCTCCGTAACCGTTTTATTCCCTACGTCATGAATGACGTCGCCCGAAGCGGTTACCAGAGCGTGATCTTTACGCGTTGGCTTGGAGGCCAAGGAAACCTAGGTCTATAAATACAAAGGGATACTCATCGAGGAAGGTACGCCATTTTCTCTACCAAAAACCCTAGATCTAACTCACTCTCCCTACATCTAACTTGATCGTCGGAGGGTCACAGGGCGAGGACCGCCCTAGTGACTTGTTGCAGGTTCTCAGGAGGAGCAAGGAGGAGCCCAACCAGGAGTGCTATCTAGGTCCCGTTATTCTGAACCCCTACAATTAGCAAGCGATTATAACAAGTACTTTTGCTTTTAGAAATGCAAC
>BPLS01000451.1:479811-494445 GCA_019656275.1 Rhododendron kiyosumense
AAGAGTATGCATAAGTGATACTTCTACTGAATATAAAAAAAAAGTGATACTTTTAAATTATGGATATGCATATGATCAGTCATTTTGGGGACTTGTTATTTGGTTTTTAACATCTATTTCTCTTTTCATATTATGTCCAGAAAAAATGCATAAAGGGCCCCCCGTCCTTGGGGTTTGCTTTGAGTGCCAAAAAGGTCGAGGCCAGGCACAGAGAGAGAGAGAGAGCATACAATCTGAGTTTTATCCTTCCTGTAATCTATGGCATTTTGATAGATGTTTAGTGACCTCAATCCAAGCTGCAAACAGGAATCATCTCGATTATTAGGAGCATATTTCCATTTACTAAGAAGCGAGATAATTTCCTTACCAGGAAACTTCTGGAAATCAGGCTCTATGCCGTTGCCATTTATGTCCATGTGATTTGGTGTGACATACTTCCCAATAGTGACAATCACGCCCGATCCATCATGGAGTTCAAAAACAGATTGAATCAGACCCTATCAAAGGCATTCAACAGTCAGCAGGACTTGATAATTAATTGAAGTTTTCAAGCACTCCAATGTTCCCATTCCACATGGGGAACCAAAGCATCACTAATATATTTAGGGTTGTCATCAGTAAAAAGTGGAGCGCGAAAATCAGTTTCCTAATAAAATTCATATTATAAAAGGCACAGGGACATAGAGTGATAAAAATTACTATCAGTGAAATTCAGGACCACTAAACTTTAAGAGGGTAGGAAAACGTACAAAGAAAGAAAACTATGATTCGAAGCTATCCCCAACATGCAAACGCCCTCTTGGTATTACCCATCTTCGATCTAATGTCGTGGTTGAAGAATTCCCTCAAAATGATTATAGCATGGATTTTAGGACGATTTCAGGTAAATAACAATGACATGCTGAACTTAGTGAAGAGATCTGACCAGAAAATTTTATTTAAATTGAAGAAGGCATAAAAGCACATGCTCAATAGTCTCGAGTCTCAGACCTTAACAAGAGGTGAAGAGATCTGACCAGTTTTTCATCTAAATCGAAGAAGGCATAAAAGTATATAATCAAGAGTCTTGAGTCTCAGACCTTGCCAAAAGTCCTTTCCCCCACAAGAACAGCTCTACAGTTGTCATGGAGTGCACTAGCAACCTGAAATAAGATCGAATGCTTACAACACCGCCACTACAAATTTGCTACTAAATGCAACAAAATTTAGAATTTCCAGCTGCTCACAATTTCACTAGCACTAGCAGTATTTTTGTTCACCAAAACCTGCATTGGAAATTAAAAGCCATTGATTAGCCATGTTCCATAGTAAGAATAGGAAGTTTGAGAAATAATCAATCACAAATTCATTTTCTTGGCAATCAAAACTAGTTTATAAGGTAGGTTGAAAAGATCTATGCACTCAGGAGTGATCAAAGAGATTGGGCATCAGTCCTACCCAAGTCCAGGGTCAGCCCATTCCGCTACACATTACTATGAGGACATTTCATAAGTTGTAGCGTTTCATTTCCACCTTCATTCATGAAATACGGGAACCAGCTCAAGTTTGAGGATGGTAAGCCAATTGGCAAACCAACCAGAGACAATTTTGAATGGAATCCAAGTTTGATGAACCAGGAATGGACCACCCAATATTCATTTCGATATTCTCATTTCTGCACCAGTCAGAACTTAAACCAACCCAATAATTCAGCAAAGGCCACATGAGCCTCAGCCATATGAATCCAGGTGACACCAACTTCAAATTACCAGATCATAAGCAGTTTAGGTTTTCAGCATGAAAAATGAACTAAACAAAAAGTGCCCCTTATTTGACTGCACTAAACAGTGAAAGAATATATAATCTCAAGGGATATGTAATTCTATTAGACTAATCGTGATGGGTTAATGTACAACATCTCTCAAGTTATTAACCCCATGTTTTGAGGATTTCATACCAATGGATATTTAATCTTGACTGCAAAAGTTTCACCCAAACCCAGGATCTGTGATCCTCTTGGATTTATAGTCCAATCTGATGCTGAAATCCAGGCAAACAAACAGGCCATATGTGTTACATAATACAAACCCAGGTTGCTTAAGTATGATCCCTCATCAGGGACCTCTCCAGTCCCCCATAATAGCTTTAAGATTTTTGGGTTGGATTCAAAGATCCTACATAAGCAATAGAACTAGGGCAATCATATTTCTTCTTTCTACAATGATTGATGAAGACATGCCTGTAGTGCATTCCTCTTTCCATTTTCGGAAAGGTCATAAATGCAGAAAGTTCATGGGCTATGTCAGAATTTGTGTCCAAATCCTTGTTTATAGAGTCAAAAGTAGGTCCTAATTGCTATTGAGCTGAGAGAGTTCCACAAATTTCCACATCCCAAATCCTTGAATTAATTCACTTACAAAAATCTATAAGAACTACTGGAAGTAATTAGAACTACTGGATACATACAATAACAGGAGCTGTAACTAAAGGTGCAGTTTCGGCAATAATGTTTGTCTGGTACTGGGCATCCCGTCCAACAGTTTGAATGACCTAGCCAAAAAACCACCATAACAAAGTACCTCAATTAAGATGGTTAAGTATTTCAGAACTTAGAACACATAGAACACTAAACGATGTGGATGAAAGTTCTTCAATTAACTGTTGTAGAGACAAAAAGTGGAAAGGAAACGGTAGTCATTGAAATGCAGACCACAAATTCAGTTAAGAAATCAGACATCATGCATACCTTGTTGGAAAGTATCACAAGGTAATAAAGGGAAAACAACAGAGCCAAAGCAAGAAATGGGGAAGGTAATAACCAAGCACCCATGATGGCTAACAGGGCCAGGCTCAAGCTGAGAAAAACAATGAAATCCAAGTAAAAATAAAAGAGGAAAAATATTCCTTCACTGCCTTGTGCTATTGTTCTTCTTATGGGAAAAGTGGAAAAGTATGAAATGGCATAAAAGGAGGATAGGCCTAAAAGAAGACAACCACCAAGTAGGCAAAATACATAAGACAGACTCTGGAAGTTTTTTTATTTTTTTTTGATCCTGACTCTGGAAGTTTGATACAAGGATTCTCAGTCAACCAGAACGTTCTTTATGTTCTCAAAACTTTAAATTTGCAAAAGAAAACCAAAGAAAATTCCACTTTTCATTGGCTTGCAAATGCTGCACAAAGCAGCACAAAGGGACAGGTAAAACATCATCTGCAAGGCAGAGAGCCTCAATCCACCAGACATAATTTGAAGTTGGTTATGAAGCTGAAAGTATTATGATCAGAGGTACTGGCTCTTCTATAATTGTTGCAAAGGTGAAACTAGGGAAATTAAAGTAATAGGCTAATAGCCATATCTCGCTGCCAAGAAACTTCCAAGGATAATCTCCAGTTCAGAATAGTGACCCACAATAAGAACCTACTATGGCCATGGAGACAATGGTTTCTGCAGTGAAACCATGCAAGGGAGAGACTACTAGAAATGATTTCATCATTGTCCTTTCCCCCTAGCTCTGAAGTAAATGCAGCATTTAGATACATGTTCACTATTTTACCCTCTCCAACCCATTTATTCAGCCAATCAATGGGTCCACCACAAAGTGAAGAATGTGCATGCGCTCATACTGATCTTCATCTCCATTAACACTTCAAACTATCCAGCCATTTGTTGCAATTCAAAACCAGAATTTTCCATTCAAGCCTTAAAATAAAAGTTAGGACTTTCTGCATCTCTTTCTTGAGATGAAGAACTGCATTTCAATTCGTATAGAAGGCAATGGACGCACAGTGAAGTCAAGCTCTAGGAAACGCTCTCTAGCTTCTAATTTAAAGGCGTTGGCTTAACTTCTTAAAGCTCCGCCCTCATTGAAAACTGAAGCGCTCACATGCTTTATACTATTCGTAAAGCAACCTTTTGCCCTAGGGCCAAGACCGGTCAGAGAGTAGAAAACCAGATCCACTTCGGAGACAGGTTGCCCTATCATGGCAAGAGCATTAGCAACAGAATCAGAACGGAGGCCTACAATTTGCGCTAGCAGAGTACGAGTGTCCAGTAACTCCCCAACCCTAAATAAAAAGATTCAAAGGTTAAATAGATGATTAGTATGATTTACTCAGATTTAGCAAGTTTTAGCAACAAGAATTAGCACTTGCAATAATTACACCTACACATGCATTATTCTTACATTTCGAAAGGAAGAGAGAATTGAGAGACAGAACCGAACTGAGAAAGGGAGGTATCACCTCCATTGCCAGCCTCCTTTGCTGACATTTGGTACAACTTCCTCCTCCCTCATCTCTACTTTTCTCACTACGCAAATTCATCACCATCAATATTCCCACCACTCCACTGCCTTCACCATCTAACAAACACCACTGATCACCAGCCATGGCTCCCATTTGCTCACATCATGCATTCATGTCCCCGATTGTTTGGACGGCACCCTCTACCTTATATTTTTTCACATTTTTAGCATAATCGGAAGTGGAACTCAGAAAAAATGTTCTTCACAGCATTTAAATTACGCCTCGTAGTTATAACTTTCAGCGCTGGAACGTCTAAAATAGTAAAAACTCGATTTATGGGGGATTTTTAAAGTCAGACTGACTCAGACATGTTCTACCACAGATGCATTATGAGTCTTGTTTGATAATCTGGGATTAATCTTCTTCACATTTTAAACTCTAATTTTTATCATGGACACCCACATCTGTAAGCTATATTTTGATACCAATCTCATATTTTTAGAACTTAATATGAATTTGAGAATTGAACCATTCAAAAGGTTTGCGAATATCAAATCTTTTTCGTGGTTAATTGCTTCAAAGATTGATGACTACTATGAAAATACATAAGAAGGGGCTCGGTTCTCCATAAAAACTATGATCATAGGATAAATGATCAATTTTCCATTATGTTGTAAAGTCAATAAGATTAGTATCAAGACCTACCCCTATTTTTTATCTCATGAATATAATTAAAATGAGTTTATTTTGATGCTTAGAATTTGGAAATACAATGGGCTAAGCTCCTTGATACCCGTCATCGGCTATGTAGCACGGGCACATATATGGACATAGACACACACGAGACACATGAATTCTTAAAAAATGGACACACAGACATGGCAAAAATAAATAAATAAATGAAGAATATTTATTTTATACTAGTGAAAATATAGTTAGAGATATAAGCTTGAAGCTTCAATATATAAACATACATCATATATACATCATATTACACTTTTAACACAAAATATTTGAAGTAATACACAATTACCCCAAAAAAAATTAAAAAATGCCTATTTAACCCTTGTCGTGTCCCCATATGTGTCACTTGCATGTCCCCCTAAAAAATTAATTAAATTTAGACACGCCACGTGGCATGTCCAATATGTATTTTGCCACGTCTCCCGCATGTCCCGGCCTCTTGGAGTATCGGTGCTTTATAGGTCATCGGACAACGCCACCGGACCACGACAACCATTGGTTTTAACCATCATTGTTAAGCCCACATCACTGACTATAATGCATATTTTTAGAGCAAAACTAAGTGTGCTTTGATCTGAAAGATCTGGTTTCAGACCTAGAACTCTTCGGGCCCATTTTGATAAAATACATTTTTTGCCCTTTTTAACCAAAACACTATGAGCGACTGAGAACGCATTAACGCGGCCACCCATGTTTAGAAGCACAATAATAGAGTTCTCGAATCTGATTTGAGGGCTCCCACCCATTGTCCGTAATCAAACTATTCACCATCTGGCCAACCAAGATGATGCTGTAGAAACAAGGGTAGTTGTGTCTTTTTAGCGTCATCAAGTTTGTGTAGGGTTTTGAGTCTATAAATAGGTATCTTGTGTCCTCATTAGGGAGCTTTTATCATTTTGAAGAATATATTATCAAGAGCTAGTCTCTTTGTATCCCTTTTGGGAGTTTCTGTCTCTAAGTAAATCTACGGGTATTTTGGTTTGCATCATTCGGTATCAGAGCATCTAGGCTCGATCTGAACCCTTCATCTCGCCGGAAACCTAAACCTTGCCGGAAAACCTCGACGGAACCCTAAAACGGCGCCAGAAAATTGTTGGAATACTAGTATACTCGTATACTAGTATATTGTGTTTAGTCTCACATTGCTTATTTACATTATGTAATGAACTATCTCCTTATATAAATAAATGATTATGTGTGAAGGTGTAAGTTACCTTACACACCTTTTCCTCTCCAAACAACACGGTATCAGAGCGGGTTCTTAAACCGCCCTTGAAACCCTAAACCCTCACCACCATAGCCGCCTCCCACCCTAGCCACCCATTCTTGGCAGCCAACAAAAAATAAAAAAAAAAACTCTAAAACAACCTACCCAAACCTTTTAGAATCCTAAAACAACTTACCCACACTCATCAAAACCCTAAAACGACACTGTTCACACGACTGTTCATCGGTACTGTTCATGTCACTGTTCGCGTCAATGTTCATCGGTACTGTTCACGCGCACTGTTCACCGGGGTACTATTCACGCGCACTGTTCGGCGACCTCCCTTACGTCGTCACAGACCTCCGGCGACTCTTGCTGGCTCTCGTTCGGCCACCAACGACCCTCGCCGGCCCTCGTCTGCCTCCGGCGCCTCTTCTAATTGCTGATCCCTGTCTCTTGATGTGTCTGTCGCTTGCTTCTGACACTCTGGTATGAGTTTGCCGTTGGTATTCTGTTGTGTTCTTATTTGTGGGCCTATTCGGCTGCCCTACTTTATGTCTGGCTATTTTGGATTTCTCGTTTCTTCTTGGTCTTGTTATTTTGCTACTCTTGTTTGTTGGTGATCGCGGTTTGTTGATGATTGTGGCTGCCTCTGTGTTATTGGCATAGTTTCTGGTTGGTATATTTGCAATGAGCTCTGGCATTGCCTCTGTTTCTAGTTCTAGTACTGTGACTTCCGCTGTTAGTCGTTCTTCCCGGTCTCGTGATCGGTTGTCCATTACCTCTACCTTATTGAATGGTCGAAATTATGCTGTTTGGACTAAGGCTGTTGAAGTCTATTATGTCGGGGAGTCCGACTATCATTATCTTACTGATGATCCTCCTGCGGCGACTGCTGCATCATATGGTGCTTGGGTTACTGCAGATGCTAGAATTCGTGTTGAGCTTTGGAATAGTATGGAAGAAAATATTAAAAATACTCTGGTTTTCTTATCTATTGCGAAAAAAAGTATGGATGAAGGTTAAGGAGATGTTCTCTGGGGCTGATAATCTCCGCCAGACTTATACTCTTCATCAACAGTTCTTTTCTCTTGACCTTGGCAACTTATCCTTGGAAGAGTATTATGCCAAGTTCTGTGGAGTGTGTGAGAAGCTCAACACTTGTGAACCCATTTCTTCAGACATTCAGGTTATGGAGCGTGAGCGTGAGCGCTTGCAGGTAGCTCGTTTTCTGTTTGGTTTACCTTCGCCAGCATATGATTCTATCCGGTCCAATCTTTTGGATGGTAGAGATTTACCTTCTCTCAGTGAGGTGTTCAGTCGTGTCCGTCAGGCTTCTGTTCCAAACTCCAGTGCTGTTGATTTGACCCTGCTGCCCGCTTGGCTTTGGTTACTACGATTCCTCGTGGTGGTACTTCTTCTCGTGGTTTTGACCGTGGGGGAGGCAGTCGTGGTCCTACTGGCCGTGCATATGGTCGTGATTCTGATAGCAGTGGTCCGATGCAGTCTGTTGGTAGTCGTGATTTTGGTAGTGGTGGTCGTGGTCGTGATTTTAGTCGTGCTCGTGCTCGTGGGTCTCGTTCCTGCACCTATTGCCATGGTACTAATCATACAGTTGATTTTTGTTGGATTCTTCATGGCTGCCCATCTGCTCATCAGGTTACTGTTTCTGATGATGATGGCTCTGTTTTTGTGCCCAGCTCCATCCCACGAGTTGTTACTATTCCAGAGGATGAGTATCATCGCCTGATTTCCTACTCGCCCTCTTATGTGCCTTCCTCTTCCACTGCTACGTTCGCTCAGAAAGGCTCCACCTTTGTTGGCCTGGCCTCTAATACTCCGTGGGTTATTGATTCTGGTGCTACCGATCATATGATAGGTGACTCCATCCACCTCTTTGGTTCTCGTCCTCTTGTGAAGTCTTCTCGTGTTGCCTTGGTTGACGGTTCCTCTTCTGACATTGCTGATTTGGGTTCTGTTATTTTATATTCTTTTCTTACCTTAGACTCTGTTTTACATATTCCTCGTTTTCCCCCTTGTCTTATGTCTATTAGTAAACTTACCCAATCCTTAAATTGTTCGGTTACCTTTTTTCCTGGTTATTGTGTATTTCAGGATCTCCAGACGGGAAAGAAGATTGGTAGCGGTGTTGAGCGTGGTGGTCTATACTATTTTGACACTGGCGAACGCGAACCTCCTGCCTCTGTTGCTCTTCAGGCTTCCGTATCTCCTTATGAACATCATTGCTATTGTGGTGGCCTCGGTTATCATGTCGGTAACCGAGCCGCATACATGAACCAGCATCTCAGCGGGACTGGCCGAAGAGCCGAGGAGTACCAATCTCCCCTGGTTCTTGGTATGGTATCTCGCCCGGGTCTGTGCTTCGGTTCTAGTCTTATCCAAGATATTGGAGCAAAGCAGTTATGATGGATGGGGCCCTTGTCAGATTCATCACAGCAGCAATCATTTGGATCAGATCATGTGCTCCGTAACCGTTTTATTCCCCTACGTCATGAATGACGTCACCCAAAGCGGTTACCAGAGCGTGATCTCTACGCGTTGGCTTGAAGGCCAAGTAAACCTAGGTCTATAAATACAAAGGGATGCTCATTGAGAAAGGTATGCCATTCTACCCTAATCATTGACCTAAATCACTCTCGCTACATCTAACTTGATCGTCGGAGGGTCACTAGGCAATCACAGCCCTAGTGACTTGTTGCAGGTCCTCCGGCGGAGCAGGAAGGGGCCCAACCAAGTGTGCTGTCTAGGTCCTGATAATCCGAACCCCTACAATTGGCGACTCTGCTGGGGATCTAGCCACTCATTTCAACACCCATTCCCTGCTCCCGAATCGAAGATGGTTGAGGTCGACGAAGCACAACACGGCAGTGCCGCTCACGGGCTCGGTTCCCTCATGGACCACAGCCTGGCCTCCGGCGGAGCCATTGCCCTTGGGAAGACCCTTGTATCCGTCAGAATGGGTGCCGAAGCTTCAACTCCCAATCCAGGCCCGTCTTCCGAGCTCCACACCTACATCCGCCATCTCGAACGGAAGATCGATGATCTCACAACGGTGGTTAAGCGCGACAAACACGTCCGGGACGAGTTGGCGGAGATCAAACACCTCCTCCAGATCTCCCCATCTCGTTCCTCCGGAAGTCGTGGCGGACGAAGGAGTCGCCACACCCCCCCTCGCACCAATGAAGTCGTTCACCCGCTGGACCATCGGTCCCGCCCCTCAGTCAAGGATTGTTTCGAGCCACCAAGGCCGGCGGAAGCCCTAGCCGCAAAGGACGCGTCGCGCAGGGACCGCTCTCGTTCCCCCATCCAGCCTCGACGGAGACCATTGGCCTTCGAAAGGCTCGGTGGCAGAAGCATCTCTGCCTCCTCCACCCACTCGGTCCAAGTGGGCAAAACAGGCCGAGAGTCTACCCCTAGCCTCACAAGGGCAACCAGGGGAGATGACGGCCTTGTGGAATTTCAAGCCAGAGGGTATCGCGAACGCCTGAAGAGCTCCAGAGCCAAGAGCCCTATCGTCTCGCATCCTGCAGGCATCCATAGCAGAAGCCCGATCACTGAGCGCCTCGAGCCCTCCGCTCGAGATAGCTACCGAAAGAATCGCCGTGAGCGTTCCCCCCAGAAGTCGGTCAGCGTCCAACCCAAAAGGAAGGAATATGACAGGCTGGACAAGCTTGTTCCACCAAAGCGCACAGCGATTGAGCGTCCAGACGGTTTCGACCGTTCGATCCGACCTCATCGTGACGCGCGGCTCACACGGCTCACAACCTCCCCCTTCACGAAGGAGATCGACTCGATCACCCCACCCAAGGGATTCACCCAGCCCAAGTTTGCTAAGTATGACGGCAAAACCGAGGCCTACACCCACCTATTCCAGTACAAGCTTGTTATGTCGCTATTTCTTCGGAACGAACCTTCGGATGATGCCTTCTTGTGCAAGGTGTTCCCTGCAAGCCTCGGCAACCTGGGCCTCACCTGGTTCAATCAACTCCCGGCTCGGTCGATTTCTTCGTTCGATTCCCTCTGTGATGCCTTCATGGCCCGGTTCGTCACAAGCAACAAGCATGAGAAAGAGATCGACTCCCTCTTGGCCCTCCGCAAGCGCAGCGATGAGACGCTCCGGCAGTACGCCGGCCGTTATTGGGAACTCTTTAACGAGATAGAGGGTTGCGATGGTGGCATCTCCGCCCGCGGATTCAAGTTGGGTCTCACCTTCCAGGACGAGCAAGTCTACGACGACCTCGCCCGCCATAAGCCTAACTCCATGAAGGACCTTATGACTCGTATTGAGGGCTAGTGTCAGCTCATCGAATCCAAGGCGGCGAGAGGCATTGGCAAGCCCACGAGTTCAAAGCCCCCGAATACCTCGGTATCCATACCGGTTTCCGCACCCGTCGCAACGCCGAAGAAACAGGTCAACAATATCAAGCAGTCGCAGAGAAGAGGACCGAAGCCAAGCGACTTCAACGCTGAGAAAACCGTCTTCACCATTCCTATCTACCGAATCATCGACCAAGTAAAGGATCAACCCTTTTTCTCCTTCCCAAATCAAAAGCTTGGCACTGAAAATGGGAAAATCAAGAATCCCATCGTTCGATGCAGTTATCACAACGAGCAGGGCCACTTCACAACCGCATGCAAGCCCTTCAAGGCTTACTTGGAGCAGCTTGTTGCAGGTGGCCACCTCGGCAACTTCATCGACCACGAGAAGACAATGGCCCGGGCACAACGTGCCGACACAACCACCGAGGAAGCAGTGCAGACGATCCATGTTATTCACGGCCCCCTAAACTTCGAAGCCGCTCGCCTCCTCCAAGACGAGCTGCATGCGGCCTCTTCCTCCAAGCAGGTCCTGCTCGTCGGTCCCGAACCAAAGCGCCCGAGGATCGATGACGGTTCTAAGTGGACTATAACATTCACCGAGAAAGATCTCGACTGCGTCCAGCTCCTGCATAACGATGCCCTCGTCGTCACATTACGCATCGGGACTTTCAACGTCCGACGCGTCCTCATGTTCCAAGGCAGCTCGGCCGAAGTCATGTATTATTCTCTGTTCAAGGATCTGAAGATTCCGGACACCGACCTCCGTCCTTCCGAAGTTCCTCTTATCGGCTTTAATGGCGTACTAGTCTGGCCCATTGGCACAGTCACCCTTCCAGTTCGCGCCGGCTCGGTAACTCTTGACATAGAATTTGTAGTGGTCGATGTCCCTAGCCCTTACAACGCGATTGTTGGGCGCACTTGACTGCACAGGCTTTGGGCGATCGTCTCTACCTATCACCAAGTGGTCCGTTTCATCGGCCACAACGGACGCCAAGAAGACCTATATGGAGATCAAACTGCGGCTAAGAAGTGCTATGTCAACACCGTCCGAAGTAGCAGACCTCCCGGGTTAACCTTATCGAAGTCCCCGAGGCCTCAGTATTGGAGGACGTCGGCCGATCCGCCAACGAAAAAACCATAGAGGACGTAGCCAGCATCCCAATAACCGAAGACGGTTCCCGTTTCTTCCTTGTCAGTTCCTCACTTAGTGATACTGATCGGAACGAGACGGTGACCTTTCTCCACCGGAACATCGAAGTGTTCGCTTGGACCCCATACGAGATGCCCGGGGTCGATCCATCCTTCATCTGCCACGAGCTCAATATTGACCGAGCCAAACGCCCGGTCATACAAAAGGCACGCCGGTCTTCTCCCGCTCATTCCGAGGCCGTTATCGAAGAAGTCAACCGACTCCTAAACGCCGGGGCAATTCGCGAAGTTCAATACCTCAGATGGTTGGCCAATACTGTAGTGGTAAAGAATAACGGCAAATGGCGGGTCTGCGTCGACTACTCCAATCTCAACGACGCTTGCCCAAAGGATTTCTTCCCCCTTCCTCGGATTGATCAGCTTGTCGACGCCACAGCCGGCCACGAGCGACTAAGCTTCTTGGACGCCTACCGAGGTTATCATCAGATTGCCATGAGCGAAGGTGACGTCGAGAATACAGCTTTCATCACCCCCCACGGTATTTTCGGGTACCTCATAATGCCTTTCGGTCTAAAGAACGCCGGAGCCACCTTTCAGTGCATGATAACCAAGATGTTCGAACGCTTGCTGGGAGACATAATGCTTGCTTACATTGACGATATGGTGGTCAAGAGCATGCGTGCCAGTGATCACCTAGTACACCTCGCCGAAGTATTCGCAATCCTCAGGAAACACAAGCTCCTACTCAATGCCGAAAAATGTGTCTTCGGCGTCAGCTCCGGCAAATTTCTTGGCCATCTCGTCTCCCGACGCGGTATCAAAGCCGATCCTTCACAGATCCTCGCTATTGATCAACTCTCGGCTCCCCACAACAAGCGCGACGTTCAACGCTTAACCGGCATGGCCGCAGCCCTGAATCGCTTTATAAGCCGTTCTTCGGACAAGTGCCAGCCCTTTTTCGCACTTCTGAAGGGCAGCCGGCGGAGCTTCAACTGGACGACAGATTGTGACCTGGCGTTACAGCAACTGAGTACCTCTCCATGGCCCCACTTCTTGTCACCCCTCAGGAACAGGAAGACTTGTTTCTCTACCTTGCTGTCTCTCTTCACACTATAAGCTCGGTGCTTGTCCACCAGGAGGGTCGGGAGCACCAGCCAATCTACTACTCTAGCAAGACGATGACTCCCGCCGAAACGCGCTACCTCCCCTTGGAAAAGCTTGTGCTTGCTCTCATCTCTGCCTCTCGGAAACTTGCCCCATACTTCCAATCGCACCGCATCATTGTCTTAATCGAATACCCACTCAAATCTCTCCTTCGGAAAGCCGACCTCTCTAACAGAATCTCCCAGTGGGCTGTCGAGCTCGCGAACTTTGAGATCCATTTCCAACCTCGAATGGCCATTAAAGCTCAGGTACTCGCCGACTTTATCGCGGAGCTCACACCAACCGACGCTTTAGCTTCAATTACGCCCTCGCGTCCCGACCAGGTCGGCCAGGCAACCCCAAGCTCTGCCTGGAAGCTTTTCCATGGCGATATTTGGAAGATGTACATCGATGGCGCCTCCAATAGCCGAGGCGCCGGAGCTGGGATCGTACTCCTCTCCCCCTCCGGCGTCCTGCATGAAAGCTCCGTTTCTATAAACTTCCCTGCCTCCAACAACGAGGCCGAATATGAAGCACTCCTTTCCGGACTCTAGACCGCCCGAGCACTGGGTATCGAGGAACTTGTGGTCTATAGCGACTCCCAACTTGTTGTTAACCAGCTATCCGCAGAATACGAAGCTCGGGACGACCGAATGCGGACCTACCTCAGCTCCGCCGTCCAGCTCATCAAGACCTTCAAGGCCATCCGAATCGAGCATATCGCTCGCGAACAGAATGCCCACGCCGATGCACTCGCAGGGCTTGCATCGGCTTGCTCCTCCTCGGAACATCGGACTATCTCCTTCAGCGCTATTGATAAGCCCAGTTTCGAACTTGAAGTCTTGAGCCACGAGGTCCTCAACATTGACCTCGGCCCAAGCTGGATGGACGAAATCATTGGTTACCTGCACAATGACATCCTCCCAACCGACAAGAAAGATGCCCACCGACTTCGAAACAAGGCCGCTCTCTTCTGGCTCAATCCCAACGGCAAGCTTTACCGAAGATCATTTACCGGACCATACTTATTGGTCGCACACCCACATCAGGTCCCGGGCATCATCGAAGAACTTCACGCCGGCGACAGCGGTTGCCACTCCGGTGGACGGTCCCTTGCCCACCGGGCCATCTCTCAGGGGTATTGGTGGCCGTCAATGAAAAAGGATTCTGAAGAGTTCGTCAAGCGTTGCAAAAAATGCCCAATGTTTGCCCCAATTATCCACCAACCAGCGCAGGATCTTAGCCCTCTCACCAGCCCTTGGCCCTTCTCCCAATGGGGCATGGATATCATAGGCAAACTCCCGGTTGCTCCAGGTGGATTCAAATTTCTCTTAACTGCAACAGACTATTTCTCAAAATGGGTCGAGGCCGAGCCCTTGGTTACCATTGAGGAAACCGACGTAATCCGTTTTGTTTGGCGGAACATCATCTCTCGCTTCGGTGTACCATTCGCCATCATCACAGATAATGGGAAGCAGTTCACAGGGCAGAAGTACCGAGCCTTGCTTGATGAATACGGCATCAAATGGGACACGTCTACCCCAGCCTACCCCCAGGGCAACGGGCAGGCCGAAGCAGCAAACAAAGCGATTTCATCCGGAATCAAGCGCCGACTTGAATCTCGCCGGGGCAAATGGGCCGAGGAGCTACCCAGGGTGCTCTGGGGCTATCGCACCACACCTCGGCGATCCACTGGTCGCACTCCTTTCTCCTTGGCATTCGGAATGGAAGCTGTCATCCCTATCCAAGTCGGGCTCCCCACCATCCGCACTGAACACTTTGACGAATCGGTTAACAATGACAACATTGCGCAGACCTCGACTTAG
>BPLS01000451.1:504445-563079 GCA_019656275.1 Rhododendron kiyosumense
ATGGAAACGGAACACGACCCAACACCTGCACTCTAATCGGATCAAGCTCCATATCAAGACCAGCAAGAAAATCATAGACACGTTCTTTCTCCATTCGTTTTAGCCAATTAGCAGTATCCACAGCACAAACTGCCTGAAAGCCCTGATAATAATCAAATTCCCCCCAAACTCCACTCAGGTCAGCAAAGTACACAGCGACAGAGCGATGGTTTTGTTCCAATGTACGGAATCGTTTCCTCAACTCAAAACACTGTGCATCATTACCTTGTTGAGAATAAGTTTGGGCTGCAATAGTCCAAATCTGATGCGGGGTATCAAGGAGCAGGAAAGTATGACGAATATCAGCTCTCATGGAGTTAAACAGCCAGGTCATGACCAACGATTTCTGAGATTTAAATTTCTTAAGTTCAACAGTCTCAACAGGTGGAGTAACCGGGCCCTCAATGAACTTTGACATCCCTTTGGCCTCAATGGCTAAAGTAAAAGTGCGAGACCAAACCAAATAATTGGTATCATCCAATTTAATATGACAAATATCCAAGGGAGAGTTATCCAGAGTCCCTACACGACTCAACTCATCTTTGACACTAGCGGAAGTCTTTTGTCTATCCTCCGACATTTTAATAGCAGAACATAAACTCCAAATGCACAATAACACAGTAAAGTGCCCAAGAAGCTGTCGTAATGAAAAAAAACTGTACGAACTCTAAGTCAGCGGATCTAGTTGCTGGAATATAAAATACCAGTCTATTTAACCTCTGATAACCCAAAAAACCTGAAAAATACACCTGTACGTTGTTAATCAAAGAGTTTCAGAAGCCAACAGTGATCTGGAAAAACAGCCGAAGCAAGAACGATGTCGGAAGCTGGCCGGCGAGGCTCCGGCGAGTGTGAGTGACGCCGGAAGAAGGTCAAATCTCAGGATCTGAGTTCGCTTGTGATCGGAAAGGACAGCAGGAGCACGAACGACGCCTGCAAAAGGCGGGCGAGTCTCCAGCGAGGTCAGACGACGTCGGAAACTGCCGGCAAGGCTCCGGCGAGTGTGAGCGACGTCGGAAAATGAACAGAACTCAAGGTCTGAGTTCGTCGCAGGTGATCTGAGTTCGCTGGAGGTAACAAATCTACTGGGTCTTCAAATATAGTGACAGAAATTATCAGAAATATAGTGTACGTCGGAGCTGATCTGAGATCTGTCGTTGTTGGTCACTAGATTGAAGCTTTGATACCATGTAAAACATGTACGCATAAATTGAGACCCAAAAAAGTTAGGGTTTATTTCTCAGTATGTTATACTTATACAAAATGTAAACATTAACTACACAAGAGACCCTTATCTCCTAATCTACTTACATAAGAGATTAAATGTAAATTACAACTAATTACATATACACCCATAACTTAACACTACGACTAAGCGAGATAATAAGGGAAGTATTGAAGATGACCGTGTGATATATTTCCCCGAGATCGTCACTATGCGTTCGAAAGAGGATTGTGGTGTGTTTCCTCAAGGGTTGACTACAAAGAAAGACTTTGAAGATTTGCCCATCTTTGTTGAATATCCAAATGAAGACTTTGGAGGTGAATTTGAAGATGTGCCCGTCTTTGATGAGTTTGGTGTTGATAATGAAGAGGGAATGCTAATTGATATGCTCAAGGAAAGTTTCCTTAGGTCTAGACAAGATGATAAGGAACTTTTGGAGGAGGGTTATCGAGAAGAGGGAAGTCGTGACCTTGGGATTGAACGTTGCTCTCAAGAATTGAGTTTCAAGTTGCCTTTGGTACAAGACACTCAACTTGAAGAGTATGGGAATGATATGGAAGCTCAACTATTTGATGAAGAGTTGGTTAAAACAAAGGTCGAGGGTTGCTTCCAAGTGCCTCACGAGGTGCCCCAATTGCCAGATGTTCAAGTTTGTGGTACATTGGTCCACAAGTCAACACTTCTCTCCACACCCATCCCCTGGACTTCACCAAAAGAAATGGAAGCACTCATGGGACAATTTGAAGACCCCTTGGGTATGGTGTTCACTCGAGCAAGTCTTGGGTATGATGTGGTGAGCATTCTTAAATCTTTGAATGATGATTGGTCAAAGTATATTTTGGGAGTAAGTGTTCAGAGATCGTTTGATAGGTTTTTGCTGTACTGAAGACATGCCAAATGGATTGCTTATTCGCACCTAAGTATGACCGCGGTAGATGTATTCAAGAAGAAGCTCATATTGAAGATTGGTTGTGCTGAGGGTGATGTGTTGATCAAGGAATGTAGCCACATGTCTAATTTGGAGCTGCATGATAATCACTTCTATGTTTTCTTTATTAAGTGTTGTGTGTTTTGTTATCCAAATTGAGGACAAGTTATTTTCTTTAGAGGCGTATGATGCAGTAAAAATAAGGGTAGTTGTGTTGCATCAGGTGAGTGTCACATACCCATTTTATATGCTTTTGACTTGCGAGAATTTTAAGTCTATAGTTGGGATAATTATGGTATTTGAGAAAATGTAAGTTATATATAGTATGTACTGCTTTAGAAAGATGAAATCTATGTTAAGCCATTTTCAAAATCATGTTCACTTCTCAATTATGGAACCATGGAATACTTAAAAGAATTCTGAAAAAGAAAATTTGAATATGCCTCAGATCAAGATATGCACTAACAAAAGGACCTGACCGCTAGGGGAACTAAAGATACTAGCGATGAGGTAGGGGTGGTTGAGGACTTCAACCAGTTAGTCCAGGATTTGATATCATTCCATAGCTTTTATGGGGTAGCTCCTCTTTAGACTGGTAGAAAAGACATTAATCTTTATCATTGAAGCAAAATTACAGAAAAGTTATAATTATAGGCATATATCTGAGCAATCATGAGATTATGAGAGTAGTTATCTATGTTGAATGTTAAATGTGTTCATGAACTATGCTAGAGTTTTTTACATGAATAAGTATGTATATCCATGGAAACCTGTAAATTAGTTATCCAAGTTCTCACAGAAGCTTAGTGCTAATGGTTTTCAACTTAAAACCTTTTTCAGGATGTTAGAATATCATATCATTTAAGCCATTTGGCTTATTTTTTTGTCCTTATTAAAAAAATCACATTTGATAGTTTGTTGTCAATTTTTTGAGGATTATTGCTTTGTTGTGACGAAAGAAATCTACAAAAGTAAAAAAATTACAATCGAAACCCAATTTTTTTAAATAATGAAAAAAATAAGCCAATAATTCTCTCGGTATTAAAAAAAAAAAGAAAGGTTTCGATCATAATTTTTTACTTTTTAAATTCCTCTCGTCATGCGAAAGCAATAATTCTCAAAAAATTGACAAAAAACTAACAAATACAGAAAAAATTTGAATAAGGACAAAAAAATAAGCCAAATGGCTTATTAAATAGAACAAACCCTAATATCGTATCGTATCATGTCATATCATAGCATGCTAAATTCTTGGAGGGTTCTAACCTAAAACCAATTGGCAATAGGTGGAATAGCCTCTAGAATATATTAAACAAGCTTGAGTGGCTTAAATGAGCGATATAGGACAAGTCACAATCCCCCTCACGTGCAGCCCGAATGCACATGGATGTGACATATCAAGAGCAAAGTTGAGCAAATGACTCCAGCGACGGAGATGACTGAGACTTTCCCACGAGAGGTGAGGTCACCCATGACCTAGCTCTAATACCATATTAAAATAGAGAAATATTGCATTTGATAAATTGTATATTACAAGAATAAACAAGCCCCCTATTTATATAGGAGGTGGAATTGAGAGAAAAGGAAAAGAGAATAATTACATGATTACAATAAATCAATAAATGATATTGTATCCAATAATATCGTATCATTATGATATGATTTGATATGATACGATATTATATTATACAATATAATATTCTAACACAGGAGATTTAGAGTTGTGGATTGCAGGTAGAGGTGGCAATTTCAACCCATATTTTTTAACCCGTCCAAATCCATCCGCTTATAACCCAACCCAACCCGTCCATATTGTATAATGGGTTGATATGGGTTCAATCCATATAAACTCATATTTACATGGGTTTAGATGGATTGAAAATGGGTTCAATATGGGTTGAAATTAAAAGATCCAGAGAAGAGAGAACCTAAAACCCGCCCATTCTACAGGGCTTGCTGTAGAAACAGATCAACTCACCGACGAACAATTTCACACCTTTCATGATGCCAGCAAATGACACGTGGCAAACTGAATAAACTCAAGCCACATGACTTTTGGTGCCGAGTGGGTATATCCCACGCGGTACCTGCTCAGCACATCCGGGCCGTCAAATACTCTTTTTGACTGCTTAGATTGAAACCCTTTCTCTCCTCTCACCCCAATACTCTCTTTTCTCTCTCCAAATCCAAGCCGTCCAAAAATACAATGGACAGCTCAGATGTGCCGAGTGAACACCACGTGGTACCCACCTGACAATAAAAAAAATTCCGTTTCATACAGAGTTAGAAATTGGAAAAATTACGTTTATCACGTCACCACACAATAAAGAAACATAAAGGACCTCCATGTAGATAGATTCCAAGAGTCTTTTGACTTTATTATCAATAATTAAGTCAAATTATTGTTTCTATTTATTTCTGTTCTTTTATTCATTAGTTTTGCTTTTAATTATTTAAGGATTATCTGTCCCAACAAAGCGATACTAAAAAGTATGAACCAAACTAGAAAAATTATATATATAAAAAAAACCTAATCCAAAGCAGTCTTTGAATAAAAATCAACACAAAGTTTGAAAAAAAAAAAAATTAGATGAAGACCAAAAAAATAGTGCTGAAAGATTATTAAGAATTTAAAAATAAAAATAAAAAAATAAAAAAGAAGAAGAAGAAGATGATGAGGATACGGGTCGGGTCGGGTCGGGTTTGGGTTTGACTTGACCCATATTTGACCCGACCCATTTCAACCCGTGTACTAGTGACCCGTATTCGACCCACCCATATTCAACTCACAACCCATTTCAAATCCACCCATTTGTCACCTCTAATTGCAGCAATGCCATTGGCATGTAGAACATCTTATGATTCATACTTTTGGTGAAAAACTTTTATTTTCTTATTTGAAGTTTGTGGTTTACGTCTTGTTGTACCATGTGACAGATATTTTACAGCTAGACTCAGTTGTTACGGATATTTTATATTTGGTTAGAATGTGGAACCATTTCGAATTACTATGATTAAAAGAAGTAAAAGAGAGAGAGAGAGAGAGAGATAACTAAGCGATAGGTAGGCCTTATGTGGGGCTTAGGACTCATAGGACGGTCACGTGTGACGTGCCAAATCTATAGACTTGGGTCATGACACTACCGATTTGACATACCTACCTTTGCAACCAAGCTCCTTTTGAACAGAGGTCTCATAGCCCATTTTCCTTCCCTAAACAAAGGTAAGAATCTCATTCAACCAGGTATACTGAATTATGCCTCTTGATGAGGTGTGGTTAGGCAACAGTTCATGCTTTATACTACAAGTATTTCCTGAGTATCTCAATTGTGTTTACCCATCTTATCCCTGGATAATCAATCTATATAGAACTTCAAAAGCTGAAGGAAAAAGGAAGTAATTTCATAAATTTTGGTGTTCAAAAACAACTACATCTATATTTCTAATAACAAGTATGCATATGAGTTCACCAAAATATGGAATCATCTAGAGCAAAAAAAAAAAAAGGTTCATTAACTAACTCAATGGCCATGATATTCAGTTACTCAATGACAAAAATAACCAATGGGTTCAAAGTTGATGATAACATAAATCTATATTATAAAACAGAGCGGTTTGTGCATACTGATGCTCTGGACTATCAATGAAGGAAGCATGATAATGTGCCCATAAATTGAATTAGGTTTCTAGGCATGCCCTCTCTGATACCATTTGGCTTTTATTTGGGGGCATGGTTCCACAGCAAACCAAGTATAGGGGAGCCACTGTTTCAGTGGTCTTCTGAGTAGCCACTTTGTGCATATTGCCAAATGTTAGGTCTATCTCCAATCTTCCCCCGCCCATACCCCCAATGATTGGAGATTACATGGGTTCTATTGTTGTATAAAACACATCGGTTTCTTTAAAAATGTCTAGGCATACAAACAAAGTAACATCTACAGCCGTTAGATCACTTCCTGTTAACTTTGTAGCCATCGGATCATTTCTTTTTATAAGACACAGAAAATATTCTTTTAATAAATCCATACTTCTCTACCCTCGCTTCTTAGGCAATGTATCTCTATGTAAATATTGCCTTTTATGGTCAACCAGGATACATATGTATATCGGGACGGTTCCGGGAATATCTATAAAAAATCTAAACAAACACCCCAAATCTCAATCTCATAGTTCCCGATCAAATTTTGATGATCCGAGCCGCTCAATGTATTTAAAATGTGATTTTAAGGGTACCTACAAGAAATTGACAAAAAAAATGACTAGGAATGGCTTGATTTGAGCAGTTTTTTATTGAACTGTTCAATTAAAAAATTGTTCGAATGAAGCCCTTCCCGATCATTTTTTTTGCTAATTTCTCATGGGTACTCTTAAAATCACATTCTGATTACATTTAGCGGCTCGGATCATCGAAATTCGATCGGAAACTTTGGGGTGTTTTTTTAGGTGTCTCCGAAACTGCCCGTATATCTATATATCATATCAAAGTGGTAACTAACGCTTTGTGGTGGTTACAAGTATTGCATAGAGCAGTTGTGTAGAACGGATAATTTATTTAAGCTGTGAAATGAGCCTTTAGGCACGGGCATCCGCTAGTGGACAATATGTTGGAACACAAAAAATATCTCATGAAGAGAGAGAGAAGAAGAAAAAGAATTTTGATGCATGTTTTATTGCAAATTTCAATGATATCCATTGAAAGGATTCACATACCGTCTCCCCCTCATTTAGAAAGAGCTTAGCAATTTCAATTCCAACCTGAAATATGCAGAAAAATCATAAATTTAAAAGATCCATTAACTAGAAAGAAACAACGGCTAAGTAGTGAAGCAAACAAATATTCATTCAGACTCTTCGGTTCCTACAACACATAAAAACAGATTCTGGTTTTTGCTGAATTTCAAACACATAGTGGGGGATCCTAACCATAATAGATGATAAAACCTCATGTGGTTAGGCCAAGTGGGTATGAGAAAGGTAATAAGTACGAGGTCGCATGTTCGACAGGCCATCCAAACCTATGTTACAAGAAAACGCCAATACCCTGGCGAATTACATGTTGGAACGAGTGTTCCGAAATGTGGTGCACCGACATTCCAAAACGATGAATTTAGCAATCCAAATCAATCAAAACAAAATACGAGAAAAGTTGGTCATTATACTTCTAGAAATATGTTTTACATGAACAACTATACAAACAATACTTCATTTCATTGAATTTTTCATGTTGAAATGACGCAACGGAATTAACAAGAGATTAGTTAGCGTACTAATCCAAACGAGATTTAACACTTGGATCCATGAGCAACCTTGCGCACAAGGAAGATAAGAGAGAAACTCTGAGTATTATTGATGAAAAGTTAAGTACAAAATTAGGTTACAACCCCTTTTATAAGGCCTAACCCTAGAAACCCTAGAAAACATGTTGAAAAATAAAGATTCCCGAAAATTGGGGAAGCTACCAAAATTGAAAATGGGAAATAGACATAAGACTTTCCCAATTGAAGCCAACTTCTATGGAATTATACGCTAAGAGTTATTAACGTTCTAAAACTTTCCTAAAACGGCAAAAATATTATATTGAAGGCCTAAACGAAGGAATTACGCCGAAATCCACCATCAATCACGACTTAGGGTGGTGAGTCTTGACCGCAATGCGATTTTAATTTAGCCCACCAAGTTTGGGCCGGATCCGAGCTCGTCCAAATTTTGCCAAATCAAGTAGTCCGCAATTAAAGCTCGTTTGGGCTTCCGACGCTTCGACTGGTCCAAGTGATCCATGAATTCAGCTGCAACTTGTTCGACATCATGAAATGAGAACATTCTTTGATTGTAAGCTATATAGAAGCCTACTCTTGTCGTTCCGGAACTTAGGACACGTATGTACCACGTTCCCGTTCTCGTTCCTCAGACTGGAACGATCCGTGTTCCAGGTAGCATAGATCCAAACATTGGGCCACTGGAGAGTTTGCTTAGTCTTTTACTTCAGGACCCCGGAATTAGTAGAGGTGTCCGTAAACTAGCCTAGACATCTAGTTATCAGGAAAAATAAAGTGTAATAGAAGGTAATGGGTATAACTCCCAATCCCAAAACGAGAGCAAGTAAAAATCATGTCTAAGAAAAACATGAAATAAAATCAGAGTCGTTCAATTCGTTTAAAACATATATTTAAACATATGTATTTATGAGTGTCTGTGTGTGTGTGTGTGTGTCATACTCATACATGGCCGGCTCTGGGCTAAGGCCCATGAGGCGCAAGCCTTAAGCCCCCCAAAAATATAAAAAAACTAGGGCCTCTATTTATTTTTAGTACCTAGTATATAAGGCTCATTTTTTAACTCATGAATATGTTTTACATAAGACCCAATGGCCCAATAAAAATGGAACGGAGGAAAAAACAAAAAGCTGAGAATAAAGTTGGATCACGGGATGTCGAGATCACTGATCTTTGGAAAAATTATTCAGGGTGGTAAGTGCATCATTAACATGGATGCATCTTTTCCCCTTAAACGATAATTCCCATTGCAAACAAACCCAACGAACTGACAAGAAGGAATTATACGTTAAGCTGATATGATATTAAGGGCCTCATTTTTTTAGGATCGTCTTAGGCCTCCGAAATCTCACAGCTAGCCCTGGTGTCATACATGGACTCTTCAGAATAAATCAAGTACCTGTGAATGTGACTCTTCTATTTACACTTCTGATCCAAGACTTATTATCCTACTGTATTTGTCAGTGTCCTTATATATCATTTTGTTGTTGCAATGTTTCAGTTTTGACACGCCACAACATAGTTTATCATGAATGGTCCTGTACATTTTGTAAAACACCATTTTATCCCATGAAATACATTAAAATTTAAATATGAATATACGGTCCCTTTTTTTCAAAGATCACATACCTTCCATTAGAGGTTTGACAAATCCGACTGTCGATATACATATGACAGATCTGATCCCAATAATACATATTCATACCCTATGAAGCACCAACGCTCCTAGAGATTGCCGCATCGAGACTGCGGGGACACGTGACATTCCAGGAACAGGCGGGGATGTATGTCCCTTACATTTTTAATGTTTTTTGTGGCAGGACATGTCAGGGACACAGCAGTGTGTTTCATAAATTTAACAAGCTTTTCCAAGTTCAAATATTTATCAATTCAAAAGTAGTGGGCCAAAATTGTAAAATAAAACTGGGGAGAATGTGTGTATACACTAATGGTGTTGATAGTACATTTGATAGAGTCCTAATCTAAATAGTTAGGTGTTAATAGTATAGGTTTGCGTAACTAAACAAATTGTTTACAAAAATGGCATGTCCCCTACCGTGTCTGTGTCCCTATCATTTTAATCTCTCCCACTGTCCACAAGATGGCATAGGAATATAATAGATGCTAAGAAAAAAAACACCTCTTACTGTAGAGAGGAGCAGTTAACTTCACTCATGCTGCTAATTCTATTCCCCTCCATGTGATGAAGTCTAACAAAACTTCAAGTGGCAATAGAAAAGCATTCCACTCAATCTCTCTACAACTATCAAAAAATGGGGCAAATCCAAAATACGCAGTTATCCATTGCATTAAGTAAAGGAATCAATAGAAAACAGAAAGAAACCCTCTTCCAAAGGATGGGGTCAATGGCTCGTGCCACCTTGTCATAAAGGATGGGATCAATGGCCTCTGAATTTGATCAAAGCTACTGCAAAATAACTTATGAAAATATGACTGCATTCTTTAGAAAAGCAAAATATCTTGTCATTTTTTTCCGATAAGCAACATCATCTTGTCATTTAACTCCACAACCGAGAATCTAATCCAAACAAATGGAAACCTTTGATAACAAAACCAGTCAAGACCTCTCAAAAACATTATCTCACTCCTCCTCCTACTTTACAACTAGGAATAGAGCTAGGATTTCATTTAAGGGATTGCCGATACTTAAGAAATAAAACACCCCACACTTTTGACAGCTCGGTATCCAGTCCGGTGAACCGATACTGATCCTCAAGCATATTTCTAACTATATACATATATATCCCCACACACAGCAAGTAAAATATTATATTCAACTAATTTTAAGACCGTTTATTTAGGGGGTAAAGTCCACTTCTTAGATGAGGCCGAACTAGAATCCCAGTTACTTAATTTTTCTATTGGTCAAGGCCACATCATAAAAGAAAATATTTTGGACCATCTCCAACATCTTTTTCATCACTCCCACATTTTTATTTGCCTAAGTATTTCCCATTTAGGATGAAATTTACGAAGATTGACCTGTCACTTGTTATTCTGGACAAAATAAGTTTGTCTAATTCATGGGCCTTGACTTGAGCATTGTACAAGTGCTTAAGGCTCCTTCAGCCATGGCCACAATTCTCATAAAGTCAAGGATTGGAAGAAAGCTATACCATTGGCGAGAACTGGGCTTGGCTTGGTTAGCAGTCAATACGAAACATAAATGTTATCCATAGGGTGTCTGTAGCAAAGTTGGGGGTGGCAATGGCACCCACGGTTTATGCTCTGCCTCAGTCCCCCTTTACAATCCAACGCTTTCAAAAATGTGATAGTGAAAAAGACACCCAATCATGGCAGTTTTTAGAGACTCGCACCATAGAATTTCCAAAACTTTGGTACCCCAACACTGTCTCACAGAAATAACATACTCCTAAAACTCATAATACACTGAGCAAACATTCCCTCCCCATGTCAAATCTTCATATTTGATTTCCCAAATGAAATTGACTTGTAAGTACACAGTCTACTACCCATATGTCCAATTGCATTAGATGTACAATTGACATCGCAACAAACAAGATGTATACTAAACTTGACTTGTAAAACTGCCTTAAAAATATCTTTAAAAACTTGCCCAATTCTCTAATAGCCAAGAACAGAATTTTCAAAAGCATGAAATAAGTTTTTCTAACATAACTTTAGCACTTTGCTAATATGGAGTCAAATAGATAAAACCAAAGAGCATAAATGCTACTAAAAGGGATGTGCTGTAATGTGATAACTTTTCTACATGTGAGGGAGTTGAGTACTGCCTTCTTGCTACTCAGTTGCTAATTTTGTTACTTTTGGATCATTAATGTGTAAGACGGTTAATCTCATCTCTCTACTGCGCTAGAGTAATCCTACCGTAAGGGGGATGTCCTTTGGAATTTATGTGTTTACCTGGGTTTGTTCATTCGAGCTGGCTGGATTGTTTGTGTTTGCTTCAGTTGGCTCTAAGTCTGCCTACCCATGGGGGATATCCATTGGAGTTTAATTTCTTCTTTTGTGCTGTTTATCTCCTAGTTTGGTTTCATGTCCAGCAACCTAGGCTTTTGTCTACTGCTAGAGTTACCTTGGTTCTGGATACCACTCTACAGTTTTCTAAGGCTTCAATTACCATGATTTTTGGGTTCATGCTCTACGGTTTTTGCATCTGTAAATGAGGCTATTGTGTTGCCTCTCATCCCATGTACTCCTTTGACTGATTGTTCACTTTGTTATCCTTGGTGCAATTTTCCATTCCATCACTCAGGACTGCATCATTCGGGAAGTAAGTGGATTGGCTAAGTTATTCGAAGTTGTGGCAGTTCCTTTATCTGGTCTGGGCAGGACTCAATACGGCCATTGCGCTTGGGCCGTTTCTTAAACTCAAGCAGGTGTTTAAGTTTCAATCAGGCTCAAAGACTAATTCTTCCATCCATTTTCTTTCGCTCTTTCTAGATGGATAGGAAACATTTGTCATATTTCTCTCTAGTTCTATTAGCCGCTTGGCGTAGGCATTTTCAATTTTCTTTTCTTTTCTTTCCTCCTGAGGTATGCCCCTTGTAGGTTGTATATTTGGTTAGCCCTCTTTTTATTTCAAGCTAATTTACCCCAGAAAAAGAAGGGATATGTGCCTGGATTGTCTCCATATAGATGCCAATGCTCCTTTAATACTTGTCATCCATAGGTATTTTAAAATTCCAAAAACATTCCTATTTTGGAAATCATTTTTTGTTGAGAATCGATACTTTTGATTCTGTTTCCTAACACACTCAAACTAGTTATGTGGCACTTAAATAAATTAAGGAGAAAATTGTTTGCTAAAAAACAAGACCACTTTTACTATTTTGCATAAGAGATCAAATTTGGTCAAGCACAAGTAAACATAATACAGTGTTAATCACTTCGATGTGAATTTGTTTAAAGTTTGAAACTTAAAATATTCCACAAGCCAAATGACACATAGTGCGCTACAAATACCTTACGATATCGTTAATTTTTCTTACCTATATTTTATACAAATCGATACAACAATTATATTGATACCTTAAATATAACAGATTTTCCAACTATTCTTCGAACCCCCTTTTCTCTTTGACCTAGTCGAGCAGCAAGTATATCCAGTCCTCCAAGTCCTAAATGCAACTGAAATTCTAATCACCGATATCTATCCCCATTCTTTTGATCAGCAACCACTGCTATCTGTTCATACACAGCCCCTAACTCTCCCTTTTAAGTATTGTCCCACACCAGAACCAATAATTGAGTTTCAACAAATAATCCATATTTTGCAGGCTGGCTCACTTGAGACAGTTATTGTTCAGTTTTCCTTGTTCTTAGATGAAATAACTCAGTATTTTAAGAAACAAAGAAAATAAAAGGCTCCGAGAGTAGCAGAATCCCTCACAGACCAAAATGAATGAAAGAAAACAACTTCATTTTGATAATCACAGAAGGATGAAAAAACAGAGCAAAAGAGAAACAAAGAAAGAAAACTGCTGCAGTCTAAGAGATACTCCGTACACTGAAACTATCTCTTATCCACTAATTATTGCCTCTGATGGTTTCCAATAAATTAAGATCCACATTCTAACTCTAACAAGAATAATGAATTCAACCCTTTGTAATAGATGAAACTATACAATTATCCAACTAATACATGTGCATAAATGTAGGCTGTAAGATATCAAACAAACCTGAACCAGTCCACCACGGTTATCTCTAAGATCAAGAATAAAAGAAGAGGCACCCAAGTCCTGGAGTCGCTTCATTGCTGCGAACTAACTTGTTACTTGAATTCCATCACAAAAGCAACTCAGATCACATTAACTAGTATTAGAGAGAGAGAGAGGGCAGGGAGCCACAGGCATTACCCATTGGGTCAAGTTCTCCAACGTTAGAGGGCATGCTAAGGCACTAAATTATCTGGTTGAAGTTGCCAAGACTAAATGAGACTAACACATCTACCAGTGTCAAAAGTTGGCCCAGTCTATTCACTTATAAATATCCATCAAGTTTCCTGTTCAAATATGAGTTCCAAATTCCAATACAAATATAAAATCCTTTTTTGCTGACAAAAAAAAAGGTTCACACTCAAAGTCTCCTTCTATTGACTCTTGTTATGTCTCCTTCTATTGACTCCTGTAATGTTGAGGGTCTATGGATAAGAAGGCTTTTTATCTGCCTTTCCTACTGGAGAGGCCTTTGGGCAAGGAGGATTTTGATTTTTCTCTTAGCCTTTTGGGCAAGAAGTTCTGCACTTCTATTCTAAATGTTTGTGGATTTGAAAAAGAGGGTATTCATTGGCTGGGCAACAGTCGAGTGGCTTCGAATTCAAGGCCTTTCCCAAAAGCAAGAGTCTCAATGGCGTATTCACGTTGAAAACTGTTTGTGTTCTTTTTTTTCATTTTAGTAAGGGATACATGTTTAAGTCGAACTCACATGGTATGAGCATTTGTTTCTTGACACGTAGCTTACAAAAATAGATTACGCAACGGAACTAGAAAAAAATCTTAATGTTTCACCATTTTTATATTAGTTCTAGGCCTCTAGGATCAATTAGCAAGAACTCATCAAACAGAAGTCAAATGGCGGAGACACCACCAAGAAGCAGGTAGGGCAAAAGAGAGTCCTTAAATTATACCAAATCGCAGCAAAGAAGTGATTTTGCATTGAACTCATTTATTAGCATAGGGAAACAGCATCTCATTTCAATAAAGAAAGGAAGAGCTGAAAACAAAAATGCAGATCTGATGCAAAACAGTGGTCATGCTATACAGAAAAATAAGCACATACCTGTAAGCAAATCTTTTCTCGCTAATGCATTGAACTCCTTTAGGCGCACATAACCAACAAAAGTTGCACCATTCTCTATTTGTTCTAATCGATAGAGAACCGGGGTGCGAGCAACAAGTTGTCTCTGAACTTCAATAGATTGCACAGGTCCACAGTTTCCGTGCTTGACCTATAAACATCAATGCCACCAATACTTCGAGAATGTCCCATGAAAATCAATAGAAATATCAACACTCCAACATGTAAATGGTGCTCAACCACAACCTGAACAGTCACAAAAGTTTCATTAGGGCCTTGTAACAGAGACGATACTTCAAAAGCAGACTTTCCCTTCACATCTAACCCATTAACTGCTAAGACTTCATCTCCCTGCCAAAAGAAGACAATGTATAAAAAATTCAGTTATTCAGTCAAACACTTTAATGGGAAAAAAAAATTGCAGAATGTTGATTTTGAATAAACAAGCCAGAAAAAATCATCAATCAACACAAACAAGATCTGAGGAAACACATTTGAGAATAACAGTCTTACAAACACAGGTTTAGCAGCCTATCAAGTTCAACACTGTAGAAGAAAAGCAGGCATACGGAACATCTGTGGGTTGTTTTGTGTGCAATATACCACGGCACAATACTGTAGATTTACGAGTAACTGTTTTTAGTTTCCATTTTGATTCTCTCCCTGTGGATTTGTAGGTGTTTTTGGCTGTCGTTGGACATGGCCTAGCCAGACTAGGTCAGGCTTTTGAGCTTGAAGTCTATAACTCGAATCAAGTGGCCTGATCAAAAGAACGAGGGAACTCACTTTCCTTCCATGAAGTCAATAAATGAGGGGATGTACATAAACACGTCATCATCCTGTATTTAAAACTACAAAAATTAGATTTAAGTGTTTCTAGTAATCGTCCTGTCATTGGTTGTCCACACTCCACAAAACAACTGAACACAAGGGCCTAAGAAGATGGCCAAATCAAGAGAGAAGTTAACTGTAAGCATGATTAGTGTGAATGTTGACGTCATAATGTCATTGAAGTACGGTTTGCTGGGAGTCATAAAGTAAAAGGTTGTTTTCTCCTGCATTTAGAGATATGATCCTTCCAAAGGAGAAGCCTTGTCATCCAGGGCCAAGTAAAATAGATCTACATGAACACATGTATACATATGCGCGTATATGTATACACATTTTTATATATAATATTGAGCTTTAGCTGTTCATGGCTACCACTGACAATCAGATCTACCAAAGCTGGATACCAAGAAGCAAAAATGCCGACACAAGTTCATTATACAACAGATGATGCCATGAATCTCTTCATGTCCTTGCCTTCCTTTTTCATTACCATACATATTCCCAACCTGAAATCTAGTGGATAAGCACTGTGTATTATATTTGTAGTTGGCCTCAGAAATCCGGCTAAAGTATCATTTCTGGATGATCCATTAAATTCGCCACAGTTGTCAAATCTTTGGAAGGCCGAGTGAAAAATTCCGCGAGCCACAAGGGCATTTAGTCACACATATAAGTCACTGCATTGCACCTTAGCAGTATTGGAAAGCCCATTATACATTGTTGGGCCATTTCCTAATAGTTTAAGCTTTTGGTGATGCCAAGGATGTAGAGGGTGCATGTTCCTGGTTGAATGCAACAAATGCTGCCAGTGAGCACACTGTCCATGAGAGAGGGTGTGAAGCAAAGTCCCATATACACTATCCAGTGTCTGATGGCACCCACACCTGAATAGCTAGCTTTTGGCATTGAGTACTATCCAATACAGAGTTAAGTGCAACAAGAACTTTAGTTTTTTGGTTCAAGTCTCTTTCTTTGCATGTTATATCCGTCTGCATTATGCTTTTTAGCTTCAAATATTGTTTCGCTCTTTGCATGGATGTTTGGGACACGTGCAAGACAGAGTTGCATCTGACGGAGGTTGTTGGATGCTTGATATACCCCATTTGGCTTTTTCCTTACAGCTTAAGTTTTTGAAACAATTGTTTGGCCCTTTCCAAACAGCTTCTTTTGGAACAATTGTTTGGCCATTACCTAATAGCTCAAGCTTTTGGAACCATTGGTGATGTTATATGGTGTCAGAGCTAGAGTACGATAGGTGGGCAGTGAGTGCGTCCTTGCATGCAGTAGGTGCTGCTGATAATGCACAATGCCTGTGAGGAAATGTGCGAAGCGAAGTTTCACGCTGCTGGTGTGGAAGTAAGCTTCACTAGAGAACTGCACAAGTGTGATGCCACTCTACCCTAAATAGCTTTGCTTTGGGGGTTCATATGTAACAAGCAGTTCAGTTCTCTATGTACTAAAGTATCCGCAATAGAGCGGCCCAACTTCCAACCGTTGCCGCAAATTAATTTTGGGGGATTAATAGAATTGTTGCCAAAATCAACTTCAAGGTAACCACAAGTCGCTAGAGGATATACTGGTTGCTACAATGTGAGCTCTGTTGGAGAAAGATTACAGAGAACCCAAAAATGTAAAAAGAACTGCAAAAGATCACAGAGAAGCAAAAATGTGAGAAACAACTGCAATCACATCAGTGCTATCTGCTGTAGAAGTACTAGATTTAGGTAAAAGAAAACTTACTTGGTAACAACATAGATATTACCCATTTCACGAGAGTCATACAAATAAAAAAGTGTCATTGAATTAGAACAATTGTGCTGTTCAGCTTTTAGTTGAAAGACAGAGATACAACAAAGGAATATTAGCATTTGCACCTACAAGTCTGGCTTCAAACCTGTCTCACACCAGCAGTATGGGCAGGGCCATCCAAAATGAGTCCTAATACCTTCAGTTTCACAGCTCCATTCTCGTCGGGAACTTCCCTAAGGTTTATTCCAATCCCAGTCATGTCATACCTTCCCATCTTGGAGAACTTTCATAATGATGAAAGTAACACATGCCATGGAATTAGAACACTGAAAACCTCGTAAGTGAAAAACACATGTTTATATGAGAGGTCAACCTCACGTGCACAAGAAAAAGTCTAGAAAGATTAAAAGACCAACTAAATAAACTTGTTTATGGGGAAAAAAAAAAGATGGAGAAATATTAGCAAAAATAATCTGAATTAGGTCATTCGAACAAAGAATAACAATGCATAATGAAGCAACGACTACAAATTGGCAAAAGAAGCAACCTGACCAGCAGACAAGTCATTAGAACAAACCAATGAAAGGATAATGCAGAAATTAGGAAAATTCGCCACTATGAACATAATAGGTAACTCGTCAAATATCAGATTTCCCTTTCCAAAAAGATTTTAGTAACAAATTATGGTGCCAAGCATCCTTCAGTAGTCATTTTCAGGTCGCTGAGATCTTCTTCAACCCAAAGCCTCATGATAGTACAAGTGTACACCTGTTTCCCCATAGGACTTCAATTGGAAAGTAATTTCCCTTGTTTCCTTGAGCAGAATGATTTGGTTCCGCATAACGAATCCCTTAACGACTCCATTACTTTCATTCACTTTTGCTCCGTTATGAAGGAAAAACAGAATTTAGGTGATGTTTGATATAAGCACTTGTATGAGCAAAAACGAAAGATATCCGACTTTCGATTTTTAAATTTTTCCTTCTTTATTTTAGGTGTAATTTTCCTCGAGCAAACAAATGCTGGGTTTTTTTTTACTGGTGCTTCTCTACACCAAATTAACATTAGGAAAAAAAATGAAAAAAACAGACACCCAAGCAACTTAAATTGCATTCCCCCCATTAAGGAACTCAAATTCAAGTCTCCATAAGGACCATAACTTACGGTACTTACCTACCAAAGAAACAGAGAAGAACTAATGAAAGAAAATGGTGCTTATCATTTTTCAATTCCAAAATCACAATGAAGGTACTCGTACACACAAAAAAAAATTCAGAAGCATAGCACTCGATATACCAGTTACCTCTTACAGCATTAGGAGTGACAATATAGTATTGCCACGAGTGCATGCTATTCTCTCACTGTCACAAAATCTTAATTTCTTGAACATTTCAATATTTGTTTATATTTCCAAAATGTGCGGAAATGACAGCAGAAGAGGCATTGATAAGCAAGGCACCTAGACTATAGCAATAACTGAAAACTGAAAAGCTATCCAAATGTAAATAATCAGAAAACAGAAGATGGAGGACCGATCACCTCAGCGGGAGAAAGAAATCTTGTATAGGGGTCACCCAAGCTAGCCAACATCCGTCGGATCATGTCATGAGCTTTTGATCTCGTCTGAATGGAAGTGGCTAAGATATCTTCTTTCTTTCGCTGGAAGCAAAAAGGGCCAAGTACGTCACATATAGTCCAATAGTGGGTAACCAAAGTGTTCCGTAGGAAGATGCTATTTGTTTGGTAACCACTAGATTCTACATATGACGATAATATCTGATTAGGCAATTTCAGTTTCTTATTTTAAGATTGTCCTGTTATCTAATGTGCACGCTGGCAATATAAGATAAGTACACATGCAGTCATCCACAAATAGAAGCTGGTAAAGCATCCAACTCAAAACTATTTGGCAATGAATGGAGAGGCCGCCTAACATATACTAGTTTTGGAGGAAATAATTAACCAACAACCACCAACACTCATAGCTTTAGGGTAACTCCCCCTAGAAGTAGAGAGCCCCTGCACGTGTAACCCATGACTCGAATGTGGAGAGGTAAACAAACGATCCATAACACAAGGATCACAACAAACAACGATGCACTTATGGCATGAATAAGAGGGAACAAAGTCTCCGAAACCCTAGCTCTGATACCATGTTAAAGCATCCAATCCAAAACCAATTGGCAATGAGCGGAGAGGCCACTCAGGCTCATATACTAGTTTTGGAGGAGATAATTTACTGACATGATCATGTGGGACAAACTCCAACAGAAGCTATACCCATCTAGATAAACAAGATCAACAAAAACAAACAAGCCCAAGTGAATGGACCACCAACTGCCACTACCCAAGTGAGAAGCAGAAAAGCTTTGGGCAATTCTCCAGAAAGCAATCACGCTTCACTGCCCTCCCTGACTTCACGCCTAGCATCCCAATTAAACACCCCCATCCAACATTCTGGGAATCATCCCTATAGACAAACATCGATAGCCCAACACAACCGTTAGATGAAGTACATCCAAAAGTAGGTAGAAACGCATGTTACACGGCTCTCATGAGACCAATATGACAGAGAAAGGAAAAACTAGGGAGAAAACCTATTATCATGTAGTTTATGCTAATTGTTGTACATCACTGAAGGACTGCAAGGGCAAAGAGGTGAAGGGAGAGAGAGAGGGTGTGAGGTCAGTTGTGGTTGAAGACACTCAGAATAGAAAGATCGAGAGGCAAAAAACAAGAAATGTTGATGGTAACATGATGTTGTTGGAAACCTGGAAACCGAATCCCAAGACCCGGTGATAGGGCGGATAGATTAGACATCAAAAAATTTCCTAATGCTATAATAATCCTTCATGGAAGAAACTAGGGTCTTGTGCAGCACAATCAGAAAAAACTAAACCCATGGATCATGAAACTTGCAAAAATAATGCCAGGTCACTAACAGATACCACTTGATTGCACCTAATGATCTTCTACACTATTACGCATCTCGTGTTTTTGTGGCATAAGTTGGCAACGAATATGTATTTCCTCCACAATGTAATTCATCTGGTTACAAAAATTGGACCATATCAAACAAGCCTAAGTGAATAGGCATGAGCTGTAATCCTATACAAAGAGTGCTGACATGTCTTCTCCCCCTTGAGAAGCAGAAAAAAGCTTTGAGCTCTTCTGACGACAGCTATCACATTCATTGCCCCTCCTCTCAACCACAACACTGCATGAGGACCTTATCTGTTCTTTCTCCTCACTCTCTAGTTACTTCTTATTTTAGTAGGAGTGTTTCTGCCATAATATATACTACTAAATACCATGCTTTCATATCATGAAACTAAGTATTTAATTTGATTAATTGTCAACAGAACCATTTATTCCACTTCAAAGAGTGTGGGCAATGTTCACAATTATGTTATGCATGTGGGTCTCTCATTCAACATAGTAGATGTCACACGGTATGCAGTGACCAATATGAAACTATAAGGAATAAGAACTGACAAGGGGGGAAGCCTCTTATTATCACGATTCTAGCATTTGTCGTACATTCCTAGAGGACTGCACCATGGGAATTGTTAGAAACTGAGTCCTCAGACTCAGTGATAGTGCGTATAGATGAGATCAGAAATTTTCTCACTGAGTCACTGTTGTAAGAACCCTACACAACGAAAACTAGGCTTTTACCTCTATCTCTCTAATTTCATCTCACACAGCAAAACTAGAGGAAAAAAAAAATTGAACCCGATGGAACACAAATACTGCAAGTTGCGAAGAGAATGTCTGGCCAATTAAACACATACAGCCACAAACAGATTCACCAGCAACAAGCAGATCAAACTCGATTGCACCTAACAATCTCATATCCTATTCCCGTGAACTCCTGATAAAAAACAGAGAGTGGGCTCTAAAACATGAGTTTTGCTTGATTAGTCTTTCTACCATAATTTTTAAACTTTCTTTTCAAAAAGCTTTTAAATAGTTTTTAAAAAAATGCTCATTTCATGTTTCGAATACAAATTCCACTTAGTTCAACTTTTGGGCAAAAAAGATCGCTAGAAAAAGCATTTTCAGTATTTAACTGTAAACCACCTAAACAAGCACAAAGCTTGATTTTATTTTTCTGAAAAATCAATTCAGGATATGAACCGAATGGAGCCATGATCTTATGCGCTTTCTCTCACAAATCACTCTTAGTAACTGGAATATTAAGTCCTTGTAAAAATTTACTCCCTCCGTTCCATATTGAGAGTCCCATACTCTCTATCTTGCCATTTTTCAAATAAAAAAATCAACTACTTCCGCGTATAATTTTTCGAATTCTTTCACACCATATTAAAGATCTCGATTAGTACTTTAATTTGATGCAAAAAAATTCAAAAAATTATACATGGAAGTAGTTGATTTTTTTATTTGAAAAATGGCACAACTTTTCGTAGTGGACTCTCAATATGAAACGGAGGGAGTAAATAACTAGAGAACTGTACAAGCATATGTAAATGCTACAGAAGGCAAACAAAATCCAACAGGGACTAGGTTTCCTACCTATGAAGCACGGATAATTCAAGACGGTAGTCTCATTCGTATCATATTTTTATCGATACTCCTCAATTACTCATGAATACATATACAAAATCTTCACAATATGTATTTATTTAATTTTTTTGAGGTATTAAATACTCTTCATCATGTATCCAAACTTCTGTAAAAAAGAGATTGTGGCACTTCTAGCATAGTTTTGGAGTAAAATAGTTAGCAATAAATAAAAGTATTGGTTTCTAAATGTTTACTTCTTTTTTATAGTTTTCTGGATTGACATCGTTACCGTTTCATACATGTATTCTGCAAAACAGAACTTCAACAACTAAATAAGCAAACAAGCATTCACCGGGAAAAAAAGAATTCAGCAAAGAAGTTACAATATATACAAAATTGTGCATCTAAGACTTGAAGAGCAAAAATTAAAGGCACAAGGAAGAATGTAAAAATATTTTATTGTGCTAATTAATGTGAACAGATTATACTTGATAGAGAAAAAATTCTTAGGAGTTCTTACAAATTAAAAGTAAGGTTCCAAAATTTATGCCTATTTTCCAAAGATGCATGCTAAGAAAAACACAATGGCCTTGTTCGTTTTGATGTTTTATTTTGTTTTAACTTTGTTTTCCAATCATTACCCTATATCTTTCTCCAATCATTACTCTATTTCTCCAATTATTAATTTCATTTATCTCTCTATCTCTCTCCACTCATTACCACTATCTCCAATCATTACCCTATTTTTTCCTCCACCCAGTACCAAAATTAAAATACCCAAAGTTACCAAACGATCAAGGCCAATGGTTTCTCACCATTCTTGTAATTATCTAGAATATAACGTTTAAGATTTACAAAATCATGTTTTTATCTAGTGTATCATAACCATGTCCATATCCGACATATTTGAATTTCCTCATATCACTGTATCCGTATCCTGTATCATATCGATGCTTTGTAGCTTATTAAGGAAGCAGAAATTTGTAAATCAACCTCAATGGTACTTCTATTTTCATAAATCATAGTAATTCATACCACCACAACATTATCATTGCACTCCCAGCCTTAAAATCACATTTCGAGTTTCATGTTAGGGGAGTGATTTTCACACTCACCTTCAAAACAACAAAACAAAGTATGCAAAAACACAACAGGAGGAATGCTCCAAGCCAAGCAGATCAAGCGCTTTTCATCAGTTTTCTTCACCTTCCTCCAATAAATAAAGCTTGCCTTGAGGTCAGAAGTTACCCTGGAGATGAGATCAATAGAACTAAGGGATTGCCTCTGAAAGACCCTCCTGTTTCTCTCACACCAAATGCCATACAAAACTGCTGCCAAAGACAGTTTAAAAATGGAGTGTTTGAATGAAGAGTTGCTTCTATGATTAGTAGCCCATATCAACTCAGCTTGAAGGTCCATAGCAGATCTTGTGACTTCATTTATGTGCAAAAAATGGGACCAGATACTGGCAGAGAAGGACAGAGGAAGAATACATGGTTATGGGTTCCTAAAGCCATTCCGCAGAGTACACAAACCCCATCAGGAACAGTACCCCAGTTCAACAATCTATCTTTGGTAGAAAGTCTTCCCAAAATAGCCATCCATTCAATGATGGTCCACCTGGGTACGTGGTGAGGGAACCATACCATCTTGCACCAAGGCACAACAGGATTTCCCTTCATGCTATTATATAATTTCTTTCATCCCCACGCTAGAATTACAGATATCCATCAATTAAATTAATTACCCACAATTATAGTACTCGAACATTTCATATGTCATTAAGATAGTCCCCCTAACTCATATGTCAGATATAGATATCCACATGCGGGATTAGATAAAACCAAAACTTATAAGTTTCCTCCAGGGAGTATCATCTTTCCCTAAACAGGGAGGTGGCCCTCTATATTAATATCCACCATACACCATATCTTATTACCTAATTCGTCAGGTTTATTGACACAAATTAAAGAACTCACTCTTCGATGAATTCAAAGTGAGAAACAAGAAATATTCACGTCTAGTTATTACGGGTTTACAAGAATAGGCAAGATGTCAATTTTCTTGTTACATATAATTACCTCTATTTGGCCCCATGTGTAGTAGCACAGTGAGTTGAAAAAATAATGCCATTTCCCGTAGTCAAGACAGACAAACTTACTAAAATATTTTGCTAACAGTCTTACTAAAATATTGTGCTAACAGTCATACATCCAATTCCATCTAAACTATTAAATAAATTCCACATACTATAAGAACCGACTACGGCGATCTACTATTTCATGCGTAAGCCTAACTTTAAACTAGATTATCTATTGTGCAGCACAAAAGACAAACTAAATAAGTAATCCAATCACACATTGCCACAAAGGTGCTTATTAAAATGGAATAAGTGATTTTATTAACAACAAACCAAATCAAATACTTAGGTGTACTACATAAAAGGATGGCTTTTATTATATATCAATAATATAAACACTCCTTCCAACTATTTCCTTTATACGTGATAATAAGAGGCTTTCTCCCTTTGCCAGCTATTTTCCTATCCTCTTTCATATCAGTCTCTATGCACCAGGTAGGACAATTACTATACTGTTTGCAACTGGATGGATTTTGTTGTATGTTTACAGTGCACTATTACAGTTTGTGTATAATGATGACCACGGAAACCGTTGCATGAGGGTGTTTTAATTGATATGACAGACGTAAAGTCAAGCAGGGCAATGAACCCAATAGATGTCCACAGGAGTGACCAAAGTTTTTTTGCTTCTCAACTAGGTGGCGACCGTGGCGTGCAACTGGTGCCCCACTCACTTAGGCTTTATAGTTTAGAATGGGTTGTATAACCAAATGGCTCTACGTTCATCGCCAACATTGTCTCAAAAACCCTAGCTATGCAACGCCTTGCGACTGGAAATTCCGAACTCTTTGTCCAGTGGAATTACTCATCCCAGAGAATAATATATCCCTCATAATTAGGCCTGGCTGACCAATTAACCAGGGCCGTAGGATTTAGTTTCGTTTCCACACAAAGTAAATAAATGGATGAAGTATATGCAAGGTGTGGAACCCAAAAACTCAAAAAATTCCATTATGGATAAAGCATGGTAATCTGTCAAACGGATCAACAACATTGCATATAAGCAGGATTATGATAACACGCAAACTTTTTGCTTTCATAATCAGAAAACGTTAACATGTTTATTGACCGAGTTAGACATGAATTGGATATACTGCCCGCGGGAGGTCATTTCTGGAATCCACAGTTTGAATGAAGTAATTAATTGCAAAATCAGTTCCAGAATACGGATACGCAATGGTTTGACATAATCCCCTTCGGTGGGGTAATCCATGAAATGTGATTATACATAGCTTCAGTTTTAGTTCAGCCAATAAAATATGACCATACGTCTCTATGTATACATACCAACACGCATAGATACTATGTTCATGTAATGAAGTGAGAATTACAAGCCAGGTGTCGGGGGACCACCGGTGGCGACCGGTGTCGAGAAAGCTATCATTGACGATCTCCCAAGCTTCCTCCACAATCCCTTCGTCCGTAATGGATTCGGGAGCCGCGTCGAAGCTGTCTTCCCTCTCCTCTTGTCGACAGTATTCTGTTGAGTGATTTTGGGGTTGGTTGAGAGGTGAAGGGAGTGCGAGAGAAGAAAGGGGAGAGACGGCTAGGCCCAAGGAGAGAGCGCCAGTTAGGGCACCGATTAGGGTTTTCTGAGGCCAATTGAGAGTCGTGGAAGTGGTAGTGGTGACGAGAGTTCGGGGTTTGTTGGGAGTAACTGGTGGGAGTGGTAGTGAAGCAGAGCAGTTGCAGAGGAGGACCCTCATCATCTCCTCTGCCTTGCTTCTCGGTCCTTTCAGGTGCTTCCGATCTCAGCAGTTGTATTTGGATTTGGATACTTGGGTATCTATCATCTGCTTATACAGTATCTATCAAGAGGTTTTTTTTTTTGCTTCCCTTTGCTTTTTATCCCATAAATTATGCATTTTTTTCCTCTTAGTTACTGAACTATTAATTTGAGAATTTATCTTTTCAATTATTATATCATTACCTACTTAGTCTAATAATAATGAAAATTAGGAATTTGAACGGAAAATATCATATATAAGGCCTTTGTTGAGACTCTGTAGGATAGATACTTGTAAGGTCTAGAAGAGTTTATTTTTAAATCCAAATTGTTGAAAACACATTGGGGTGGCTTGGATGTGTCATGTAATACACCCCTGCACAATAGGGTTTTCGATTCCGTCCCAAAAGCAGCAATAGAAGAAGTGTATAAAATGAAATCACGCCATCCAAAACCTAAAATATATTCGATACAACACAAATAATTGATGAACCATGTGAAACTAATAATTTTCGCTCATATATAGAAAATACGTTAACTTTGAATTTTATTTAACCGTAATTTTTCCATGACCATTTTTCCGTGAGATTTTTGGTAATTTTGTTTAAACGGTGGCCAATGTAGTGTTGGTTATAAAGAACAGGGAAAGGAAAATAATTAAAAGTGCAAAATTTAGATAATAAAGAGAAGATTTGAACTATATTTGTAATGTTGGCCAATGTAGTCTTTTGAACTGCATTTGCTTACAATAAAAGTACAAAAAATGAGTTTTTTTTTTTTTTTTTAAAAACACGTTAGAAATGCATTGATATAAGAGAATATTACAATCTACCGTGAGTGCAACTAATACAACTGTACAAAGACCTATTACATATCGAGAGACAATTAACACATCTAAATCAAATGAAGAAATCAAGTTTAGAGATAAATTGATCAGACGGTCAGGTGTTCGAGTTTCGCATGGTTCTTGTCGATATCCAAGTGTCACGGTAGTTCCACAATTGACGATATTTCCCACAAAGACCGACCGATGCCAACCTTGTGCGATTGATGCCAACGAAGTGGTTTTTTTTACATTGTCGGTAGGGAGCACTACGTGCATGGTAGAGCCGTATGCAACTAGATGGCTAAGAAGCTAATTACAGTGCATAATCGATAGTGAAAAAGCAGAACCACACCACAATCGTGGTTATTGAAATTGAAACTACGAAAGAGCAAATAAACCAACCGCTTATTCAACCCACACAACCCAAGAAAACAACACTGTTTCAAGTGATTTATTAAACGCCCACCCCTTCATCCCAACCACAAGCCACTGTTATCGCCAAACATCGCGCTGAAATCTTTAACCGCCGATGCTTCGTCGTCGATATATCAAAATATATGATCACCCCATGCGTAGGGCTAATACGTCACTTGAAGCATAATAATCCGAAAGTCCAGGTATCGTACCCAAGGAAATATTATCACGGCTCAATTGGATTTGTAGGATTAAGATTCGCGGCCTTGAGACTACCAACTTTAGGAGTAGTTTGAAACAGAGATGTAGAGACTCGTATTTTTAAAATTTGTTTAAAGTTTTTATTAATGTTAGAATATTGAATAAATGTGGAATCTTTTGAATTTATATGATTTGGGGCTTGAATGATGGAATTGGAAGTTGAGGGAGTGCAAGTGTGATTTGTGTATGTCCTAGTATATATAGGGTGTGAGTTTGTGTAGAGGATGGAAAATCCTCACTCCTCTCTCTCCCTCCCGTCCGTCTCTCCCTTTCTCTCTCTCTCTTGCTCATTTGAGCTCAAAACTCACCAATCAACCTCCAAACCTTCACATCTGCACCTCTAATCTATCATCTACGCGTGTTTTGGGGCTCGTGCTTCGTTGATTAGAGCTCGGTGGAGGTGCATTGCTCTCGATGCTGATTTTGGAAGCTAAGGCTTGTTCAATCTCCTTAGTTCCAGCTTGATAATCGAGGTAGGAATTTCTTGCACTTGTTATGTGTTTATGTGTTGATTTTTCACCTTGATCGTGCTTTAGATTGTTCGTTGTTGTTGGAGTTTCATTCTTGAAAATCTGCAGAAATCGTGCTCAAAATGTCACCGTATCGATACAAGGTTTTTGTTGTATCGATACTATTTCCTTATTTTGAATCCAGTAGTATCAGAATTCCTGCTTTGGTTGTTGTATCGATACAACATTTTTTGTCGTATCGATACCGGGAGCTTATGGGACAGTTTTGCTCTTGCTGATCCCACTTCGATTGTTTTGACTCCCGATCACTTCTAACTCCTCTTAAACGTCTTTAAACTTGATTGCTCAAATTGTTTTTCCTAGTTATATAAACTAGGCGGCGACTCTGTTTTGATAATAATCATTATCATGTGGCAATGTTCCTAGCCATGGGAATATCCACGATCTTGGTTTATGAAGAAAACAACCAACCAAACAAACAATGATTAATCTGTATGGCGATGCCCCGCTTCGGGAGGTGTTTATAGTTTTTCGCGACTCTGTTGGGGACTTGAGAGCCATAACTAGAAAGTTTGACATAAGACTAATATATGCTTTATCTAATTCTTCTATCATTTACATCGAGCGGAAGGTTTGCATGACATCCATTATCTCTAGAGCATTTCCAGAACCAAAGATACCCTTACGTACTATCTGAAAAGTAGGGACTCTAGGAAAAAGCTTGTTCTTGAGTGTAGACATCTCAATTTGGCCTAATGATTATTTCAAGTTCCACCTTGGGGACCATCCCGATGATGAATGGATATAGTGATTGCTGATTGACTTCTCGTGAACCCATGGACTTTTGGTGAGTACTTTTAGCCACTTAGAGGACCCAATTTAGAGCCATATAGCTTTTTAGACAGAAATATAGTATCCAAGGAGAATCCATCTGTCGACCGTAAGATTGATCTCACGGCCTCAACTTCATTCTTTCACCTGTGAAATATGTTGCTTGAAAATCTCCCTAAGAGATTGATTACTCGGCCGCTAGGTTTATTCATTGGCCGTAATATCCTTTCCTCGGCGGCCAGATCTATCCTTCGGCTGCCAGATCGTCCTTTTTCTAGATTCTAGAATGTTCTGTCAATCATTTGATCCGATACTCAAAACCCTATTAGCCAAATTCTAATGCGTTCGGGCCACGAAAGGAGATTATGAAAAGAGATCTTGTGCATATATACTTCCGATTTAATTGTGCATTGTGATTGGTTGAAGTGATGTCATCCGATGCCTATATAAAGGGGCCTTTGGGCTCTCTATATAAAGGGGCCTTTGGTTTCGAAATTAAGAACACAATTCACCCTTTCTAGCCACAAGATTCTATAAAAACACTCTTCCATATCTCCTCTACAAAAGCCCTAAACCTCTAAAGGCAACCACCATCCGACGATCAAACTCCCGAAGTACAAACCCTAACCCTAGGATTTTTGAGAAGTAAATCAGTCAATCACCCTTAATCCGAAGCAATCAAGCAACTGAGGGATCAAAGTGGTGAGGCCTAGGGGCTTATGATTTGGTTCTTTTATGCTTTTGTACAGTAATTGTAGCATTTTGATTTTCTATTAATCATTTAGTCTGGTGTGAGGAATAACATCAATTGAGACTTCGATCCTTCGGTTGGTACATTGATCCAATGGGATTCTTCAATCGTGACATCCATTCACCAGCCGAGGAATCCATTTGCTAAAAAAGCCTATTTGTTTCCTATTTATTTCTGATGCATGTTTCGATTATTGTCTCGGCTCACCATTAACTTTTTAAAGGCTAACAAAACAGATTACTTGTTTAGAATTAAATAAAGCATGTATAAATCCTACGACGAACGATTATGGGCCAGTCTCACGACTGGACAAAGAGGGGTGCCTAATACCTTCCCTTTATTGTACTTTTGGCTCCCGTACCCGGAATCTCTGTGTGTTTTTTCTAGTTTTTATAAACTAAGTGGCGGCTCTATTTTGATGATAACCGTTATCGTGTGGCAATGTTCCTAGTCATGGGAATATCCACGACCTTGATTTATGAAGTGGAACCAAACAAAGCATGATCAATCTGTATGGCGATGCCCCATTTGAGAGGTGTCTACAGTTTTTGGCGACTCTGCTAGGGACTTGAGAGCCATAACTAAAAAGTTCGACATAGGATTAACACTAGCTTTATCTAATTCTTTTATCATATGCATCGAGCGGGCAACCTCGTTGAGTTCACCTATTATTTCGGCATGTCAAGGGCTATGTTACGGGTTCCAGCAAACTCCATAGTCACTTGTACCTAGTGATATATCAAAAAAGGGATCACCTAATCGCCACCTATGATGGGCTGGTGAGAGGACTGACACCCTTTAATAACGGAGCACCCTTGAGACTATCCAAATCTTACATGTGTTAGAAAGCCATAGAACTTATCAAATTAAGACAGGAACTCGCAGGTTAAGGCATTTTCCTGCATTTAACCTTGAAGCCTCACATCCTGTATAAATTGTTGTTGTAACATCTCTTTATGTGCAGAAGGGTTGGGATTTTTAGCCCAAATCCTAACCCTATGCAGCCCAATATTGACTTACAGGTATTATACTCTTTAAAGCAGGCACGATAAGTAGATTAAATAAGCAATCATAACCAGTTTTATACTCTTACAACACCCGAAGCCACGCCAAACAAAGGTTTTTACAGCCATCCCGCCTGACATCTTCACTTGTCAGAAAGCCTCCGCCGCAACGGTCCCAATCACTTTCGGGGTTTTCGTAGTCATCCTTTTAGCAAACCCGGTCATCTGCCAAATCCTAAGCTTCACCAAGCCTTCCTCCCACTCCCATCTCAGAGATGTCAGGCAACGACGCCATTATTGCTGAGCTCCAAGCTCAAATCACCACTTTGCTAGCCGAGAAAGCAGCAAGAGATGTCGAGGACAAAGAAGACGAGGAAGAAGATGAGAATCCTCTTAAAATAGTAACAACAGAAAGTCCCGAATTGGCTAAGTAAGTCAAAAAGACCAAATATGCCCTGGCCCGTTCACAAGGGAACCAAATTCTGGACTTTGAAGGACTTTACTTCTTCCCAGAATCTCAACTGCCTGAACAATTCAAGATGCCAAACATCGAGAAGTTCAATGGGACTGGTAACCCTACCAGCCACGTTCGCCATGTTTTCAACACCCTGAAGCCGATGGACTTGACTGATGAACTCATCACTCAACTGTTTCAAAGGACTCTCACTAGAAGCACTCTTGATTGGTTTCTCACTTTGGAATTTGTGCACTATCAAACTTGGCTACAAATTGCCAATGCTTTTGTCAAACAACATGCATACAATGTCCAAATTGAGTTAACCACTCGAGATTTAGAGATGACCAAACAAGAGTCTAACGAAGACTTTGCTACCGTTGTGGCAAGATGGAGAGAAAAAGCCGCCAAGATGAAGAACCTTCCCTCTGAGGAAGATCAAGTAAGGATAGTTGTCAAGAATTTGTAGTCTAAGTATCTTAAGCATATCTGTACTCAGGCTATCACTAATTTCAAACGTCTGCATGCTACTAGGTTGCAGATTGAAGAAGGAATCAAGTTGGGGCTCATTGGGAAAGAAGAAGCTCATCCACTCAAGAAAACCTTCCCATCCCACACATCTCATGCCTTCGTAAACACCTTTGACCCAGCCTTACCACAAGACCCTTTCCAAACTAGCTCATCCCAAAATTCAAATTGCCCCCGCCGCAATTTTAATCCTCTCTACATGACTCTCTCCCAAGCCTTAACCATTCTAAGCCACCAAGGGCATCTCAAACCCTTGAACAAACTACCTCCTCAGCCACCTTATGGCCCAAACCATGACCTCAACAAATAGTGTGCCTACCATCAACACCCTGGGCATGAGACAAACAGCTGCATGCGTCTTCACCATGACATCCAAGACCTCATTGATAGTCGAGCCATAAAACCTCCACAACCTAATATGCAAGCCAACCCACCCCCTACTCACAATGCTAAACCACCACCACGAAATATCAATTTTATAAGCCTGTCTCATAACCTCACATACAATCCTAGCCAATACATTGTCCAAATCACCTAAGCTAAGCCAACCTTGACCTTCCTAGAGGAAGATGGGTGTTTCATGATGGAGGAAGAAGAAAATAGAGAATCCGATCAGTTGGAAGTGATCGATCCTGACATATCTGACAAAAGCAACGAAGATGAACAAGCAAAAGAGGAATGGCTAAAGAAATGGGAAGAGCATTCTTGAGCAAAACACAATTTGGAGGATCTAGACATTCTGTTTGTAGAAGATGATGAATGGCTACGCATCTGGTTCAAGAATAAGAAAAAGGAAAAGGAGAGAGTCATCATGATGAGAGGGCATGCTCGCTTCGAGCCTGCCCAAGTAGTGGTATCCATCAATCGCCCAAAAATTCCAATGCCTCCCATCATTCGGGAAACAATCAACCTTATAGAAGAAGTGGAAGAATTCCAGATGTAGCCATGGGTAAATCCTTATGAGGAATGTGATTATAGTCAATGGGTAGAAGAAGAAGAGGATCTAGACTTTATATACACGGACCCGTATCAAACCGGAGAAAGTGACTTTGATGAAATAGAAGGAGAATATGATGATCGGCTCGATGGAATCTCCTTAGCATCACTATTTAACCAAATAGCTGATCTCTCTTATGGCTGCACAATCAACAAGAAGGAGGAAGAGGTGATGAAGGTCCAAGCTGACATTTCCATTTGGGGACTGCTCATGTCTCAAAGAGGTAACCACTATACAAGCTTTGAAGATGGGTTCAGCTCAAAGGCTCTGCTTAGCAAAGAAGATGGTGGGAAAGAGTATGAAACTGTGAAAAGGCAAAGAAAAGGAAGATGGCCCCGAAATACTGCAGTAGCTGAGAAAGTCATGACGTGGCAAAACAAAAGCAATAAACATTACTTTTGTTTCCTAAATCAAGCTAGAACATGTTTTGGGCCCTTGTTTCGGCATTTTATTTCTGTTAAATGAATTCTTGTGTTATCCTCTTAGCTATGCTTATCTAATGATTTGGTTCCTAAGTTGCATTTGCCATATACCACAATCTCTTTGCCAAATGAGGGAAAATTTTAAGAAATCAAATTCTTTGTGTCGCTGACAAAAAAGGAAAGTAATGATGAACTTTAGTTGCTTAATAAACTAGTTTTTGTGAAAACTTAGAAAGAAGACGCTATCTCCCCAAGAACACTTAGAGTTAGCTTGCCTATTATAAAAGGACAAACACAAAGGGGATTCAGAAAAATATTGTAGGGGAATGAAAACAATTGGTGCTTAGAACAACACTAGATTGCAACGGCTACTCATGCCTCTTCATCGGAACCCTAGTTTGTCGTTGAAAACCTAAAATGCAAAATAGAGAAGGGTGAGCGCACCTTTGCCTCTTGTGGCAAAGGCCCTCTGATGCCTAAGTTAGTATCATGTACTAGCAATAAACCTTAATTATCAATAAGAAACTCATATAATGCAAAGTGCTATGTATTGCGTACCTTTTACCTCTAGGTTTACCTTGTATTTATAGATTCATAGATGCTTACTGCCCAAGCATCCCTGTTGCCCTAGGATTCCTATCTCGTATAGGAAACTCAGGATATCTTGGATTCTCGTTCCCTTATCAGTTCATTACCTTAGTCCTTTTAGGTATTTTTTCCATAACTAGCCAAACATCCCATTCCCGTTGGATATCTTTCCCAGATCCTACATTCTTGGGATCTCACTCCTTAACGAAATACCACTGTTTCTGGACCCTTCCAGAGTGTTCCTTGCACCTGAAGCTGCCTTCCCCAGATTTCTCCCCCTGTTCGGCCTTCTCATCGCCGAACAATCATCTGGTCTAGTGACTTCACATGTCACTGGTCCTTTTCAAATACTTGGACCAACGACTTCTCGTATCTTCTGTCTTTATCTACTGAACAGACTACCTGAACCCATGCCTTCACATGTCACTAGAACCTGGGATGGTGTAACCATTCTGAGGATACTCGGGAGACCGGAACGGCAGAGCCGAGGTTGAGTGTGTAGCTTAATTATCCGCGGAAAGGAGCCAATGCAAAGTTTTATGTGCCAATGGGAACCCGGTGCGGCGGAACCATTGTGAGGATACTTGGGAGACCGGAACGGCGGAACCGAGGTTGGGTGTGTTAAAAACGATTTTGGAAATGTCAATTTGGTAAAGGAAAGGTGAAAATGGTGACACGTTCTATGAATTTTTGCGTAGGAGAAACTCAAAAAATCATGGACACCAACGTTAGTTTGAATAGCAAATGTGGATGTGTTATTGTTAACTGTTTTGTTAAAAATGCATGTACTATGTGAAAATCATTAATTTTATGATCTATTGTTGGTTAGTGTGTATGAATTATTCTATTGAGCTCCTATAATTCATGATGTTACCTTTAGTGATCCTGACATATTATATTGGGGGCGACGTTGGTATAATATGTCTGACTTTGTAGATGATTAGGATGAGCTATACACCTTGGAGGGTTTTGGAGCCGAAGAGCTGGCAAGAATGGAGGAGCAGACGGAGCTGTAGTTAGGAATCTTAGTTTCCCTAGTGAGTAAAAATAAAATCTTAAATTACATTTCTTGGTTAGAAATCCTACTTGATAAGTGGAATTAGTTTGCAACCAATTTGTAACACCCCGAATTTTGGATACGTTAAATAAACATTTTTATTGAAAATCTCATCAGCCTTTGGCTCATTATTACATCATAAACCTTACAAAAGTACTTTTATTTAAATAAGGAAGGAACTAGGGTTCCTATCTACTGCTCCGCTTCCTCCTCCGTCCTGGCTAGCTCTTCAGCTCCAAAGGCTTCCAAGGTGTAGAGTTCACACTGTTCGTCTACAAGGTCTGACACATTATACCAACGTCGCCACCGATATAATATGTTAGGGTCACCAAAGGTAACACCATAAGCTTAAAAAGCTCAATAGAATTATCTAAACCCACTAACCCTTAAACTTACACACATCAGATCATAAGTTAACGATTTTCAAAGGTACAAAGCATAATTAACAAAACGGTCAACAATGACACTTCCACATTCGCTATTCAACTATCGTTGGTGTCTAAGATTTCGGAGTTTCTCCTACGCGACTCATCGTAGACCGTGTCACCATTTTCCACTTTTCCTTTTCAAATCAACATTTTCAAAATTTGTTTTTAACACACCCAACCTCGGTTCCGCCGCTCCTGGTTCCCGAGTATCCGCACAATGGTTCCGTCGCTCCGGATTCCCATTGGCACACAATTGCATTGACACCTCTCCGCGGTAACCAAGCCACACACCCTACCTCGGTTCTGCCACTCCAGGTTCTCGGGTATCCGCACAATGGTTCCACCGCTCCGGGTTCCCATTGGCACACACACACCCCCACAACTCACATAATGCCACCAAAATTGGTCATTATGTAGTGTCAAAATATTTCTTTCCTCGGAAAACACATTTACTTCCTTTTAACCAAACCCTAAGTGCCATGTCCCTAACTTTCTTGATTCTCGTGTCTTGTTTTCATGCATAGACTTCTGCGGTAGGATTTTGCACAATCATAAACATAAATAATCCATAGTAATTTAGCATGCTTAAATCTTCATGAGCGAACATAAATCATGCATTTCCAGCATTTAAACAAAAGATAACTTTATCTACTTTAATGAAAATGATTAAGAGAGTTATATTAGGGGGAATGAGTAGAGATTAATCTACTGTTCGTCTTGGCGGTAGTGACGACTACGAAAGGTAAGTTGACGATCGGACGGAGTGACTTCCTACGGTTGGCTTCCGGTAGCTTCAAAAGAGAGAGGTTCCTATCGAAACTAAATCTTGACTATTACTACTACAACTTTTGGATCGAGAGGGTGGTCGGGTGGCGGTTTAGTGGCGGCTTTGGATGACTTTCTTGAAGAACACAAGAAGAACTTCAAGAACAAAGGAAGAACACAAGTTTTTTTTCTAGAGAGAAGTTGCTAGGTGAAGGTGTGAGTTGAATGGCATGAGGGTGGCTCTATTTATAGTAAAACCTTGGCTATTACCCAAGGGATAAAATTTTCTTAGCAATTTTTGTCTAATGGGTAAAGATTTTCCTAGAAAAATAATAGGCCAAAGGTACAAAGTACTAGATTTCCAAATCAAATATGTCATTAAAGTAATCTAATTATGCACATGTCTCCTATTAAAAAAAACTAGATTTGTACTTGGGATATCCTAGGAAATGATTTAATAAATTAACCATAGTACTTGTTGGCAAGACTAGTGCTATTATCCAATGGATAATTATTTCCCTAGCAGTTATTATCCATTGGGCAATTGGGGTGGGTGGGATGATATCTAATAAACAATGCCTATTTGTCCTTTCACATGTGTACTAGTAATATATATATTCATCAAGTACATATTTTTATATATAACTAAGTACTATGTAATCTAGGGAGATCAACTTTCCAATATCTTAATCCAATAGGTACCAAAAACCCCAATATAAAATAATATCAATGTACTTAGGAAATCTAAGGTTTTTAAGTCCAAAAGTACATACATAATATAATATAGGTACAATATCACATGGGAAATCTAGAAAATGAATTATTAAATAAACCCTTGTACTAGATGAAAGATTAACCCTATTATCTAATGGATAATAAATCCCCTAGTATTTATTGACCAATGGACAAAAGAAATAAGGAAATTTTTATCTGATATGAATGCTTGAGGCATACCGTATCGATAAATGATGTTCTTTCTGATGAAGTGAGCGACTTGAACCGCAGTTAGGGTTTTGTAAGACTCGGCTTCCATCCATTTGGTAAAGTAGTTGATTGCTACCAAAATGAACCTGTGATCGTTCGAAGCAGACGGTTTAATCATACCAATGATGTCGATACCCCACACGGAAAAAGGCCAAGGCGAAGCCATGCCAAATAGGTTGGAAGGTGGAACGTGCATCAGGTTAACATGGATTTGGCATTTGTGACATCGCCATACGTAGTCCACACACTGAGATTCCATGGTAGACCAGAAATAGCCTTGGCGTAAGATTTTCCTAGCCAACATGACACTGCTCATGTGAGGACCACAAATGCCTTCGTGAACTTCTTCCATGATCCTAGTAGCCTCGGTATCGTTGACGCAGAGTTTGTGCATTCCACAATGACATCTCCGATAAAGCTTCCCCCCATAAATGATATATTGAGCAACTATCCTCCGTAACGCGGTTTGATCCCTTTTAGAGGCCTCGGCCGGATGCATACCACTCTCAACAAAGTTCCATATGTCATGGTACTAGGGTAGGCCATCATCAACATCATCGATGGCGTTGATGTATTTATAAGCGGGGCAGTCCCACTGTTCAATTAAGATAGGGTGGAGTTTGACTCCCAAAGGCAATTCAACCATGGATGCCAAAGTTGCAAGCGCATCGGCAAACTGATTCTTCAGACGGAGGATGTGAGTGAAAGTCACTTTATTAAAATGAGGAATTAGCCCCTCCAGATCTTGATGATAAAGCTTTAACCTTTCTTCGCGTACTTGCCAATTTCCGTTGGCCTGAGATACAACAAGATTGGAGTCCCCAATAACCTCAAGCTTCTCAACACCGAGTGTGAGTGCAGCCTCCATACCTACAATGCAGGCCTCATACTCAGCTTGATTATTCGTAACATCGAAGTTAAGCTTGAATGCAAGGAGAATATGAGAACCATCAAGCGTAACAAGCAAAACCCCGATTCCGAACCCTTTCTGATTGGCTGCCCCATTGAAGTAAAGAGTCCATACGTCTTCAACAATTGTCAACACTTCCTCATCTGGGAACACAAAATCTGAGTCTTCTGGTCCATCGATTAGGTGGTCGGCTAGAAACTCTGCAACTGCACGTCCCTTGACGGATTTTCTCGTAACATACTTGAGATCGAATTTTGCCAATAAGAGCAACCAACGAGCTAACTTACCAGTAAGCGCTGGCTTCACAAATAGATATTTGAGAGGATCCATTCGAGAAATCAATTTCACTGGATAAGCCAGAATGTAGTGCCTTAACTTCTTGGAAGCCCAAACCAAAGCCCAACAAGTCTTTTCAAGTGCGGTGTAGCGTTCCTCAGATCCAACCATCTTCTTGCTTAAGTAGTAAATGGCCCTCTCTACACCCTTGTCTCCTTCCTAAGCTAACAGACAACTCATGGATGAAGGATTTACGGACAAATAGAGTATCAGAGGTTTCCCAGGAACCAGTGGCATAAGAACCGGCGGATTCTGCAAGTAGTTCTGAACAAACGTGAAAGTAGCTTGGCATTTGTCTGTCCATACAAACGACGTGTTCTTCTTTAATAGACAAAACATCGGCTCGCAAGTCAAAGTCAACTTGGCGATGAATTTGCTGATAAATTGAACCTTCCCCAAAAAGCTTCGCACTCCCTTTTCAGACTCCGGTGGTTTCATCTCCAGCACAACTTTTATCTTTGATGGATCAACCTTGATCCCACGAGTAGTTATCAAAAAGCCGAGCATCTTACCCGTGGTGACGCCAAATGTGCATTTTTGCGGATTGAAACGCATGCGATACTTGTAAAGCCGTTCGAAGAGCTTCCGAAGAACAGGAATATGCCCCTCACGAGTCTTTGACTTAGCAATCATGTCGTCCACATAAACCTCAACCTCTTTGTGCATCATGTCATGCAAGATGGTCGTAGCAGCCCGCTGATAGGTAGGTCCCGCATTCTTTAACCCAAATGGCATGACTAAGTAATAGTATGTCCCCCACTCGGTGATGAACGTCATTTTTTCCCGATCTTCCGGTGCCATGAGAATCTGATTGTAACTTGAGAAACCGTCCATGAATGAGAGCATAGCATGTCCCGCTATATTATCAACAAGAACATCGATATGTGTCAAAGGAAAGTCATCTTTTGGGCTCGCCCTGTTTAAATCCCTGAAGTCGACACACACCTGGATCTGTCCATTCTTTTTGGGAACTGGCACAATGTTAGCAACCCAAGTAGGGTATTGAGAGACCGCAAGAAAACTAGCGTTAATCTGCTTGGTGACCTCATCCTTAATCTTCTGTACCCAATCCGGCCTCATCCGCCTCAGCTTCTGTTTCACAGGTTTAGCATCCGGCAGCAGGGGGATTCGATGCTCCACTATCTCAAGGTCGATCCCGGGCATGTCTTGATGAGCCATGCGAAGATATCACCGAATTCTGTGAGCAGTTCCTTGAAATCATAATGTTCCTCTGGGGATAAAGTGGAGCCCACCTGAACCATTCAGGGATCGTTCTCATCTTTCAAGTTTATGGAAATTACTTCTTCCTTTAATGGCTAAGCATGCCTTTCATCTTCCCTCTTGATGAGAGCGCGAACTTCCTTGGGGATGTCCCCATCGAAATCTACCCCCTCATCATCGGGGTCGACACCGTTTATATATAAATCATCGAAGTAGTCAGAAGTAGATTCTTTCATTGCAAGAGACCCCGTGGGGTTAACAAGTACAGCAGCGTCAAACTCAAAGTAAAAGCCATGACGTGGAGGGCCGAGAGGCACAAACTCCGACTCAGAGCTAGACTTAGACTCAGAAGACTCAATAGACTCTGTGTCAGACTCAGAGGCATCATCAATGCAAGTTAGGCGTGGTTTGAAAATTCAATTTTTAATGCTACCCTTAGCTTCCACGATAAAAAAGATAGGGTCCTCGGGGGCGTCGGGCCCTAGCATGAACACTTCAGCTTCCTCAGCCGAACCCACTTGAGAAAACTGACAGAAAAGCTGCTCCAAGCCTCCCTGATCAAAAGATTCCAACCAATCGGTCTTGATCTTTCGTTGGCCAAGCTTCTTCTTGAATTCCAACCTTGCCGGCTCTTCATCGCTGTCTGACCAGGTGTCATTAGCAAAAACCTCAAAACCCGGGAGCAGTCCCCCAGTCTTTGAATCGATAAACGGTTCGGCCTGTCCGATGTACACATTGTTTCCTTTCTTTGATACGAAGTAGCTACTTGGGTCACCATAAAGGGTTCGAGGTTTTCCCGTGCATTTCCTCCTTTTGGCATCTTTGGCAAAGGAAACATACCGCAAACCAAAGCGGCCCTAAGGAAGGAAAGGCAGGGAATTCGGGGATCCCCTGTTGGTGAACCCCTAAGCCAAGACCAGGCTGATAGGACATTCTCCTCATAATGTCCAAGGCAACAGAGCTGATGATGAAATCCCCATCCACGTTGATAGCTAGAACAGACCCGGATGTGTCAAAGGAGAATCCCCTAAAATCGACATCTTCTTCACCATGCATAGTTCCCAAAACAGGAGTACCATCTTCCTTGAGCCGGCGGATCCTTGAGTCCCCGCAAATGGTTAAGGTGCTGGTTGGAAGTCCTAACATGACTTTTTGGTGAAGAGTGGATGGTACGGCCATGATATCGGATCTATGGAGCCATGTCCTGCCAAGCAAAAGGTTGAATGTGGCCGGGATGTCGACTACGTGAAATTCGACGTCCATTTCAAAACCCTCCATGTCGAGCTTGAGCATTAGCGTGCCTTCAACTATACGACGAGTACCATCGTACGCTTTCACAGCCAAGCTGGAAAGTGCGAGGTCCTTCTTAGTTAGTCCCAGGCGGTAAGCCACCCTCAGAGGGCAAACATTGATGGCTGAGCCGTTGTCGATGAGCACGGTGCGGACCCAAAGTCCTCGGGACTTGACGGTAATGTGTAAGGGGCGATTGTGGTCAACTCCTTCAATAGGTAAGTCCTTATCGGTGAAGATCATCGTGTGCTTGGAGGTAGGCGGCAGAAGGAGAGATATCATTGCTTCAGGAGTGATGTCATTTTGTACCTCAAGACGAGAGAGAGTGTGGCAAAGCTTCTAACGATGTTCGCGAGAAGAACAAATCAGTCCCCAGATTGATATGGCAACGGGAATCCGCTCGAGCTGTCTTTGAATCATATCGGCATCCGGGGAAACAGCAGGTACCTCAAGAGGTGCAGACTTTGGGAAAGCAGAAGGCTCGCTCCTTTGGTTAGAAGGGTTGGACGAGTTCCCAGCCTACAGATTAGCGAGCTGAAAAATTCGTCCACTCCTTGTAACATTGTGAACATTCCCCAAAGAGGGAACGACCTAAGGGTCTTGATTGACATCCTAAAGGTCAGCAGGGACTTCCCCCAATTTGCGCTTCCCTTTGTCGGCTTCCGGAGCCATTGCAGGTACTTCCATATCCAAACCCAAATCTTCGGTCAAGTCTTTTACCAACAGCGTTTCCCAAAAGTCCAAGCCTTTGACCGCCCCAACTTCTGCAACGGGCTTCGGACTGGTGACGAAAGGAACATCCCAAAGCCCTCCATCAGCAAAAGAGCGATTAATTGTCCAGATCTCGGGTCCAACTTGGACGTTGACCACATCATCTACATCTCATAGGTCAGCTGGTGGGATAAGATCTGTAACCATGATACTGCAATCTTCCTCGACCAGGAAAGGAACTTTCGGGCGCAGGGAGCCCTCATCGGTAATGTAGAAGGTAGGGTCATATTCAGCATCAGACACTGAGTTGATCATCCTGTCAATGGTAGAGGGTAAAAAGCATTCCCCTAGGATGCGAGGCTCCTCTTGAACGAAATCGTCTTCCACGAAATGGGTCATGTGATCCGGTAAAGCGTAACCCTGAAGAGGGTTAGTGTCAAAGTCCAATTCAGAGTGCCAAGCAGGTTCCGGGTCCCAAAAGTACTCTTCCTCAGGAATCAAAGGTTCCGGTTGTTGGAATAGCATGTACAAAGAAAAGCCATCCAAAGGGTCAAACATGGCGGCTTCATAATTAGCAATCCAGGCATCATACCAAGCGTGGTCGAAGGGGACATACTTAGGGTCTTGCGGGAAACCGTCCAATTCAAGCTCAGTCCAAGCGTTGATTATGGGAGTTGCATAGTCATCATTATCAGCTATAGCCCATCCCATTGCCTGCATATCAATCTGCTGTTCCGGTAGAGGAGGGATAGCAGACCTAAAATGACTCATTAGACTTGGAGAGGGGTTCGGATCTATCACATTGAAATACGGGCTATCCAGACAAGAGGCAGAGTTAAGTTGTATCGAAGGGATGGACTGATGGAAAAGGTCGTTGATAGAGGCACTAAGCACAAATGCCCCATTTTGCAAGCGGGCCAAAGGCGCGTTGGAGTCGGACGACTGTCCTTCCTCGGGATGGATATTGAAGATCTCGACTTCGAGTTGACAAGAGATAGGGGCACGATCGGCCTGGGTTGATCTGTTGAGGCTATATGGTCGGTGGGGTTAAATATAGTGGAGCTGGTAGATATATTGTTGATGTGTGGAGCAGCACCGTGCTTGGGCATGGAATTGGACAGAATATTTGGCTTTTGAGGTGGTGAAGGCAGAGCATGAAGGGTTCCCTCATCTATGAGATCCTGAATCGCATGGCGGAGACGAAAGCAGGAGTCCGTAAGATGACCAGCACCTTGGTGATAGGCGCAATAGAGGTTAGCCTTGAAATTGGGTGAAGGGTTTTTGGGTAGTGGAGCCGGATCCAAGGGTTTGAGATGCCCGGATTTGGTCAATTTTTCCAAGACTGAAGACAGAGGAGCTTCAAAAGCAGTGAAGCTGCGGGGTTGATTGCGTTGTCGGTTGTTTTGCGGAGTCTATACCTGATTAATATCCGCAATGTGGTTGGTCGCATTGGAAGAAGAGGCATTGGTGCCACTGGTCGCTGTGTTGGAAAAAGTCCCATTTCCAAACAGTGCATTGGTGTTCCTTGAGTACGCCCGGGGCTTTGAATTCGGAGGGTTAGAAGACTCCCTTTTCGACAGAATTCCACTTTGTAGTGCATCCTTGATGGGCAGGTCAGACTCGAAGAAGGTGTCAAAGTTTGAAGAAGCTTGAACAAGAACCAAATGCCTGGCATAATCTGGTTAAAGATTGCGGGAGATGATACGGAGCTGATCTCTCTCGCTCGGGCGATCGGTCATCTGAGCGGCTTTCGCCCTCCATCTTTTGACAAAATCCGCAAAAGATTCCTTAGCTTCCATATTGGTAGACTCGAGCTCCCGAGTTGTCATCTTGAGCTAGGAATTGTAGCTATACTGCGAAATAAACGTAGCACCGTTGTCCTCCCAAGTCGTCCTCTTGGCAATGTCGAGTGACAAAAACTAGTGAAAACCAGGTCCACAGAGAGTCTGGGGGAACAGTTGGGACATGGCCTTGGGTTCAACAGCCAAGAGCTTCATGGCGGCATGGTAGCCATAAAGATGAGTCTTAGGGTCACCGCTTCCATCAAACTTGGCCAGGTCAGGCATCTTAAACTTGTCGGGTAGCTTAGCATTAGGATACAAATAGAGGCGATCCAGATCGATCCCTCCAGCACTGATCTTTTCGAATTTGGAAACAGACTCCTCCAGCTTGGTGATCTTCGCCATGAGAGCAGTCATGTTAGGATCTAGAGCAGGTCTTGCAGCAGTAAGATTCAGGTTTGCTACTTCTGGGCGAGCTTCTCTCAGGTTGGGCTGAACTATAAGTCGCCCTGGGTGGTTTGGATCTTCAACGAAGACTTGTTCCGCATGGTCGTTCTCATCGACCTCGCCCCTCGCTTCTGTAGCCAGTGGAAGACGAGTGTTGATAAGGTTATTGAGCCTGGTAAGATTAGCATCGGTCTGACAGCCCTTTGTTGCATGGTGGTAATGCTATTCTGAAGGTTCATGAGCATGGTTTCGAGAGTCAGTGGTTGTGGATGATCTGCCATGACGGAGGTTTCAGATGAACTTGACGAAGAGGAAAGAGCGGGTGATGTTGGGGATTTGATTTTCTGGATGACGGACGGTGATCCTGACTGTAAAGCGGTCAACAGAGAATGTAGAGAGTCTTCTTGTAACGCCCCGAATTTTTGGTACGTTAAATAAGACAATTTTATTGAAATTTCAAAATAGAGTCTAGCTCTTTATTACAACATAACCCCCACAGGAGTACTTTTATTACAAAAGGAAGGGAAACTAAGGTTCCTATCTACAGCTCCGCCTGCTCCTCCATCCTGGCCAGCTCCTCGGCTCCGTACGCCTCCAAGGTGAAGATCTCGCCCTGCTCTTCTACGAAGTTTGACAATTTATACCGGCGTCACCATCAATATAATATGTCAGGGTCACCAAAAGGTAACACCGTGAGCTACAACGCTCAATAGGAAATCCTTACCCACCAACCTTACAACGGTAAACAATTACAACAACACTAACAATCACACATCGTTAATCGTCTATCGTTGGTGTCCAAGATTTCCCGATTTCTCCTACGCGACTCGTCGTAGACCGTGTCACCATTTTCCACTTACAAAACAACCTTTTAAAAATCATCAGTTTAATACGCACATTTGCATTGGCTCCGTACTGCGGATAACCAAGCTACACACACACCCAACCTCGGTTCCGCCGTGCCGGGTTCCCGAGTATCCTCACAATGGTTCCGCCACGCCAGGTTCCCATTGGCACGCAACACTTGCATTGGCTCCTCTCCACGGATAACCAAGCCATATTACCAATAAGGCTACCATGTCCGGCCCTATTAGCAATCTTCACAAAGGGCTACCAAGTCCGGCCACATTGTGGTTTTCACAACCCGCGCAATGGGCTACCAAGTCCGGCCACATTATGGTTTTCAAAACACATTTCATGTAATGCCACCAAACTAGTCATTACGTAGTTTCAAAAATATTTCCTTCCTCGGAAAAACTTATCCTTTCATAAACCATACCCTAGGTGTCATGTCACTAACTTTCTCGATAGAGGTGTCTCGTTACATGCAAAGACTCCGTGTTAGGACTTTCTACATACACGATGATAATCATTCATCAAGATCATCCAACTCTATTCTATACCACAAGCAATTCATATAAGCATGCTCATATTCGTCTTAAAGATCAAAATACAAATACTTGACATGAAAAGTAATTCAAGATAACTTACTTTGAAATGGAAGATAAAGAGGTCTTACATATACATAGGAATAGGGCAAGAGTATCCTACCTTGATCCGAAACTAGTCGGGGCCAAATAAGCAAGTTGGAAAATTCTACGGGCAGTAAAACTTGCAAATCTGGACCCAACTTTGGATGGAAGTAACTCGGTCAATCTTTGGCCGAATACAATCATTCTTGGGTCAAAATCGAAGCTCTAGAAGTGCTCTACAACTTTCATGAAGGAAGTTGATCCTAGAAACTACTTTAGATTGGAGAAAAACAGTGATAAAGGAAAAGACAGTAAGCTGTCTAGAAATAGAAATCCGAGAATTTTACTGAACTTCGGATGACAATATCTTTGTCATTTCTTCACCGATTGGGGTGGTTCTTGAGCCTAACTTGAAGGTCTCGAAGTTCTCTACAACTTTCCCCAAGGAAGTTGGTTCTAAAAACTACTTTAAGCAGGAGAAAACTGAGGATTTTTGAAGGGGCAGTAGGCTGCCTGGAAAATCAGAAATGGTTTCTAGAGAGAAGGAAGAGCAAATGCTTGAAGGGGTGAGTTGAAATGTTTGGAATGGCCTTCTATTTATAGGCAAAGCTTGGCTCTCTCTCCTCTTCTCAAGGCCGGCCCCCCCTCTCTCTCTCTAACTCTCATTTTGACACTTGTCATGCCAACTAGAAAGATCAAGGCCTAACTTTAGGCTTGCATGGCTAGGATTTGATTCTTGCAAGACTTGGTGGGTAAGGAGAATATTGGTACAAGATATTGTGTTTAAACAATAGATAATGGTACAAAGGAGGACAATGGAGTAATTTCTTAGTTAGGAAGGATGAATCTCATGGATTTTGAAAAAGACTAATTTAATAAAACCCTTGTACTTGGTGAAAGAATAACTTTATTACTCAATGGGTAATAAATCCCCTAACTTCTATTGTCCAATGGACAATAGTTATTAGGTAACTTTTATATTAAAATAACAAGTACTTTGGCACATGGGTTTTAAGAAAAAGATTAACTAATAAACCCCATGGTACTTTGAAAGACTAACTTCTTTTTATCCATTGGGTAAAAATTCGCCTAACTTCTATTATCCAATGGATAATAGTTATTAGGTCATTTATATACTAAAATAATCCAAAAAGTACTTTAAAGTAATTAAAATGTCCATTTTTTTTACTAATACTAGTACTTTAACCAAGTATACTTTTATAATAAAGAATGGGGTTTCTATTATCCAATGGAAAATAGTTTCCCTAACTATCTTTGTCCATTGGACAAAGAATAATAAAAAAAAATATTTAAAAGAAAAAGGATATTTAATTCTTTGTCTAGGGTTAAAAAGGTTCAAAAGGTTCAATGAGAGGCAAAACGATCCAATTGAGGTAACTAGATAGCTTCGTAGTTTAGTTCCTCCAACCAGATGGTTAGAAACTAACTAAGCTTGCTAAGTAGGCCAAAGCGCAAAGAAATCAAATTTGAAGGGCAAAAGCGTAATTTTGACAAACCGCAAGAGTATTAAAAATAAATTTCAAATATTTAACGAAATTTTCACTGATCGAAAATCAGGGTCGTTACACTTCTGTTGTGACTGATTGGGGCCGTAACTTGACAAGCCTTTGAACCGGATCCTGTTGCAGACGTTCCCAAGTGGGTTTGGCTCTCTGCCTCGATACATTCCTTGGCAGCACAATGGTTCAGAACTTTTGCTTGCAGTAAAGTAAGAATGAAGGTCAAAAGGGGCTCTGCAGTAACTTTAATCTAAATAAAAGACTAAAGCGAAAGAACAGTCAACATCGCGAGTGTCACCATAGACTCTAAGACTAGAAGACAAGTCTGTCTTAACGCGCTTGAACACCACTCTGATCCTCTGGATTCTTTTCAAAAGTGCACCCTTTGAGTAAATCAAATAAGACCAGGAAATGCCAAAATAGCCTAAATCATTGATCATTTCCCTCTCGAAGTTTCAATTTTGGAGTCGGAACAACTTGGTGGATGGCGTGATACCTTAACCAAAGCGGCACAAGCGGCACAATGCCATAGCCTAATGGTATACGTGGTGCGCACGATAACCGAGATGGTACGTGTAACGCCGCCAAAATTAGGGTACGTTAAATAAGACAATTTTATTGAAATTTAAAAATAGAGTCTAGCTCTTTATTACAACATAACCCCCACAGGAGTACTTTTATTACAAAAGGAAGGGAAACTAAGGCTTCCTAACTACAGCTCCTCTTGCTTCTTCATCCTAGCTAGCTCCTCAGCTCCGAACGCCTCCAAGTGAACTGTTCATCTTGATCATCTACAAGGTCTGACACATTATACCAGCGTCGCCACCGATATAATATGTCAGGATCACCAAAAAGGCAACACCGTGAGCTACGAAAGCTCAATAGAGTAACTCCATACCCGCTAACCCATAACTTACAAACAAACGATCATAGAAATCAAACTAATAACGATAACACATCCACATTCTCGATCTAACGTTGGTGTCCAAGTTTTCCCGTGTTTCTCCTACGCGACTCATCATAGACCTTGTCAATCATTTTTCATTTACAAAACAATCTTTCGAAATCATTTGCATTGGCTCCGTACCGCGGATAACCAAGCTACACATACACCCAACCTCGGTTCCGCCGCTTCGGGTTCCCGAGTATCCGCACAATGGTTCCGCAGCTCCGGGTTCCCATTGGCACACAAATGCATTGGCTCCTCTCTACGGATAACCAAGCCATACCTCACCATGGTTCTGCTGCTCCGGGTTCCCATGGGAACGCACAATGGTTCCGCCGCTCCGGGTTCCCATTGGCACACACCCTCACAATGGTTCCGCTGCTCCGGTTTCCCATTGGAACACACACACACCTCACACAATGGGCAAGTCCTGCCACATTGCGGTTTTCAAAACATTTCAACCTTTTCAAACATACCCTAGGTGTCATGTTTCTACTTTCTCGATTCTCGTGTCTTGTTACATGCAAAGACTCTGTGGTAGGACAAAAGTAAACATCATTCATCGTAATCCAACAAGATCATCCAACTCTATATTTAACATGTTCAAATCAACGCTTAAAGCATAACGCCACATGTACGGACGCCCTTGGAGTGAAAAATCACTTATGCTTTATCACGCCACAAGTAATACAAGCAATTCATCTTAAAGATCAAAATACAAATACTTGATATGGAAAGTAAATAAAGATAACTTACTTTGAAATGGAAGATAACGTGATCTTACATATACATAGGGTTAGGGTAAGAGTATCCTACCTTGATCCGAAACTAGTCGGGGCCGAATAATCTAGTTGGAATTTCTCGCGAATCTGGACCGAACTTCGGATGGCAGTAACTCAGTCAATCTTTGGCCGAATACCATCTTCCTTGGGTCGAAAACGAAGCTCTAGAAATTCTTTACAACTTTCGTGAAGGAAGTTGATCCTAGAAACTACTTTAAGTAGGAGAAAAACGGTAAAAAAGGAAGTGACAGTAAGTTGTCAGGAAATGGAAATCCGAGAATTTTACTGAACTTTGAATGACAATATCTTTGTCATTACTTAACCAATTGGGGTGGTTCTTAGGTCTAACTTGAAGGTCTCGAAGTGATCTACAACTTTCTTGAAGGAAGTTGGTTCTAAAAACTAATCTAAGCAGGAGAAAAATGAGGATTTCCGAAGGGCAGTAGGCTGCCAGGAATAGTTTCTAGAGAGAAGGAAGAGCAAATGAGAAGGTGTGTGTTCAAATGGCAAGAGAATGGCTCTATTTATAGGCCAAGGCATGCCCTCTCCCTCTCCCTCAAGGCCAGCCCCCCCTCTCTCTCTACCTCAACTTTTGACACTTGTCATGCCAACTAGAAAGATCAAGGCCTAACCTTAGGCTTGCATGGCTATATTGGTCCTTTGGATTTGATCTTTGGGAGATTTGGTGGGCAAGAAAGAATAAGTTGTACAAGATTTTGTGTTAAACAAATCAAGGAAGTACATTGGAGGTTAGTCTTGGCTAGGAAGAGTAACAACCAAGGATTTGGAAGAATAATGGAAGATCATGGAAGTAAAACCAACTCTCCTTCTTTCTTCCTTCCTTCCTCTCTCTCTCTCTCTCCCTCCTCTCTCTCGGCCCTCTCTCCCTCCTCTCTCTCGGCTCTCTCTCTCCTCTCCCTCTCTCTCTAGTACACACACAAACATATATATATATATATATATATATATACATACACACAACCATGTGCAAGAAAACAAATAAAGTAAGGTACTTTTGTACAAAAGATCTAGGGATTTTGAAAGACTAGATTTTTCCCTTAAACAATTAATTGGGCACACGTGTTCTTAGCCAATTTAAATAAACAACCAAGTACTAAATTAATATATATATATAAGTACTTATGTATCAAGGAAGAATCAAAATCCAATAAAAATAATACCAAGGGTACTAATGAAATCTTAGGATTTTAAAGGCTACTAAGTACTTTCCAATTAAAATAATGGGTACTTGACACATGGGGTTAAAAGAAAATACTAAATTAATAACCCATGTGCTTGGTTGAAAGAACAACCTATTACCCAATAGATAACAACCACCCTAACTTTTATTATCCAATGGATAATAGTTGTTAGGGAGATTAAATATTAAAATAATCCAAAAGGTACTTTAAAGTAATCAAAAAGTTACTTTTTAATATTCTTCGTACTTTGACCAAGTATACATTTAATATAAACAAATGGGGTTCTATTATCCAATGGATAATAATTTCCCTAACAATTATTGTCCAATGGACAAAGAATAAAACCAAAAATATTAAAAGAAAAAGAATATTAAAATTCTTAGTCTAGGGTTCAAAAGGTTCACAAGGTTCACAAGGGGCAAAACGGTCATTTTGCGGTTAGGGAAAAGTAACTAGATAGCTTACTAGCTTAGTTACTCCAACTAGCCGGTTAGAAGCTAACTAGGCTTGCTATATGGGCTAAAGCGCAAAGAAATCAAATTTGAAGGGCAAAAATGTAATTTGACAATTTATTGAAATTTAAAGGTAAATCCAAGTAATAAAAATAAAATTCAAATATGTAACGAAATTTTTAACGACAAAAAATTAGGGTCGTTACAGTACGAGTATCACAACATTCTCTCCGTTGTTTCTCGTTTTCTGTTTGAAACTTCGATTGGGTAATTTAGACGAGGGCTTAGAAAGTCTCGATTTCCCAAGGTTTCACTGATCTAAGGATTTTGGAAATCAACAACGTGCACCATCGAGATGCACGACTCTTCATCGGGCCATAGCAGTGTCCAAATAGGCGCAAGACAGACTTGAAAGAGAGACAACCTGAGAGCCGCCGTAAACATGCTCCTACTCAAAGCGATATGTATGTACAGTGCATGCGATAGGGAAAACAGTAACACATAGACAGTATATGGGGTTAGATGCAAGTAGATCTTACCCTGTGGTTTCCTGTCCTAGTTTGGAGAGTTCTAATACTTTGTATATGTAAAGGCTGGTTTTGGCTTGTAACAGGTTCCTTGGACTACAGCCAAGATATACCTCCTGCTGCCCGCGAAACCGCAGAGCAACAGTCGAGCGGTAGAATGACTCATCATCGTCGAAGGTTGTTGGTCATTCGGGGTCCCTGGGCTCCGGTAAACCGTCCCAGATTGCCAAAACGATCCAACGGGGCTTATCCCACATTGATGCAAATGAAGATGCTAGAAAAAAGGTTTAAGAAGAAGAAGAATCACAATATCGCAAAATACCCTTTCAAATTTAGCTCACTTTATTTAGTCCGTTTCGAAAGGAAACAACACAAATGATCAATTGAGAAAGTCCCAGATTGGATTGGCCGGACGTAAAATCTTGTTAAATCACCATTCCAACCTTCGGCAACGTGAAGCTCACCATTTTGACAAACTTTTGAGCGAGTGATCACGAGTGTTTTTAAACTTTCAAGCACGGATTAATATTGATTTGTTCCCCAGGAGAGTCGCCACTGTGGGCAGCGTGCCCTTCCCGGGAGAAGGGGATTCCATTCCCCGCCCTCCTAAGAAATGCTGGTTCGATTTGGAGTGCTTTGTGGAAGCTGGACGACAAGCGCTCGCAAAAATACAGAGTCGCCACTCGGGTTTGAAGGTCTGACACCCAAGGAACCGTATTTCGAAGCACTTGCCGCGCTGTTTTGATTTGAAAAAGTTAAGGAACCAGTCCGTCATAACCATATCTGGGTTCGGGAGCCAGGTTACGAGAGGGGAAGGGTTTTAAGGCACCCCTCTCGCCCAATTTGGAGATCGTTCTATACATAGGCATTTTGTGAAAATATTTGTGATTATTTTTTTATTAACCAATTTTTAGCCAATTAGGGCGGGGGAATAGTTAATCGGGGATTAAAACTGTAACATGTTTGCGAGATGTGATAGATAAGAGCATGCATGGATGAGATACTGAAAAATAGATAAGATAAAACCCAAAACTGCGATTGGATATCAAAACAATGCCTTGGTTTGGATTTGTCGTGAACAACAGCCAACTTGCATGCATGAAATTTCGTACATGCAAGCTAACCATTGCACAACACTCCCATTCCATCGCGCGAGTATTGACGTGTTACCAGCAGGTTGGATCTTATCCCCTTCTGGGCTCTGGAAGGACCAGTGCACACCCAGGTTCAAACCAAACAGTTTATATGTACTGAAAGTAAATAATAATTACAAACAGAGTAAATGAATTTGAGATACAACCCCTAAACAGTGGGGGTTTTAAAACAAAGGCCAAGGACTAAGCTGTCCCATGCAAGGGCAGTTACTGGAAACAGACCGAGCATCGCGCGATGGAGTCACTTCATCGCGCGAGTGTCATGACTGGACTTCCAGGAATTGCTTTGCATGCCTGGGCTCTGAGACATATTCAAGAGCAACCCAGGGGCATTCCAATAAAATTTGAATGAATATCTAGACTAAACTAAGGATTTTAGCATGCATGACAGTGAGATAACTTTGAACATACTTCACAGAAAAACATGAAATACTAAAAACAAGAAGGGCCAGGATCCCATCCCCATGAGAACCATATTGTGCTGACTAGAACCGTCGCGAGATGGAGTGGGTATCTCGCGCGTGGGAGATCTGATCCTCAATAACTTGTGACTTTGCTGGCTCTTGGACCAGGACTAGTATTGATTACCAGCCTTGGCCCTGCCAGCCCCCCTCAGGGATCAAAACAGTAAACAGTATGGATTATACATTTGTTTGAATGCTTTGGAAATGGCTTGGACAAGATGGTATAGCTTGGAAAATGAGTGTATGTAACTAGATTGAGAAAGGAGATATGAGGTCTTCTTAGGCTTGTGTAGTCTTTCTTGCCTTAGGATTTTTTGTAACCTTTTGCTTGAAAGACTAGTGGGGGTACTTATAGGAAGAGATGGGAGCTTGGCTGGTAGCTAACAAGGCAACAAAACCAACCAACAAGGCTGGTTGTGGTTGCTTGGTGGAGGGATGGGGTGGAAAAAGGTAATGGGAGAGTGGGGGGCTAGGTGGTTGAAGCCAAGCCTTGGAGGTGCTGTTCAGACGACGAAAACGGGGTTCCCAGGTCAGTACCCCATTGATCATCACAAAGTCTAGTTGAAAAAAGGTGAAAACAATAGGTGTTGACCATTGCGCGAGGGTTAAGCCTGCCCCACGACGGTCAAAAGTCAAAGTTTTGACTTTGACCAACACCTGGCAAACAAAGCGTCGCGCGAGAGATCCAGTAGATCGCGCGATGGTCATTCTTGAGGTTAGGGTTTTGACTAAGGTTTTTAGGGTTTAAGAGAGGGTCCACTTACTCTAAGCTCAAACCATTTCACTCGCAATACCGCTTTTGACCTCATTCATCATCGGGGAAACAAGAAACCGAAAAATGAAGTAAAACGATCAGGAGATCAGATTGGGGTGTCTACAGTAGTCCCTCTTTGATGGCACGCGGAGCACCATTGGCTGGTACGGGTAACGTCAAAGATTTCTAGACACCCATCCAATTTACCTAAAAGCCGATTAAACGAAAAGTGCAAGCAAGTATATACAAATACCGTGCACCAAAGGATCGAAGAGCAAATCGATCGTTGATTTGACGCCGGACGGATGGATCGTCGCTGATTTGATATCGGATGGATGGATCGTCGCTGATTGGATATCGGACGGATGGATCGTCGCTGATTGGATATCGAATGGATGGATCGTCGCTGATTGGATTTCAACGGATGAATCGTCGCTGATTTGATATCGGACGGATGGATCGTCGCTAATTGGATATCGAACAGATGGATCGTCGCTGATTTGACAGTATGTGGGGCAGACCACTATTGGGGATATAAAGTACCTTTGATTAAGGACGTCTTGAAGGGATCCCAAAACCAATCACAAGGCTTGAGTAAGACTCCTGGGTCATTATTAAGGCGATACATAAGATCGGGCTGAGCCAGAGGCTGAATCTGGCCAAAGGCCCAACTGGTCCATCGCGCGAGGAAGCCAAACCATCGCGCGAGGGTTTCCGGTTAGGGCTTGGATCTGAGACGAGCCCAGACGCTGCCCACACTCGATTGACAGCTTTAAACTTCCCGGGGACGCTACAGAAGCAGTTCACAGTGGTTTTGAACTCCTGGAATCCCCTTGTACTCTCAAACTCTCTCAAAAATCAATTCGAACCTGTGATTTCTGACCAAAATCAAAGAACCCACACACATATTGAGACCTATGGCGGAGCACGGCGACGGTGGTGGCGGAGACGAAGTTGTTGGCACTTCGGCGGACCAAGGAGGGCCAATGGAGATCAAAATAGAGGCTCAGCAACCGATGGGGGTTAACGAAGGCCCAGGTGCAGTGAGAGTTGGTGGCGGCGATGGCGTCCAGGGCCACATGCTGGAGGTTGGTGGCTGCGTCGAGCATCGCGTGACGGAGCCAGATCGTCACGCGACGGAGGCAGACGAGGCCGTGGCTCTTGGAGTTGAACTTTTGGACCCATGCACGGCAGTGAGCGGTTCAGTGGTGGTTGGTAGCAATTCCGAGGGCACGGGCAGTAGAGGTGCCGGTGATGGGGGCGCCGGGCCGAGCGAGACTACGCCGAGGGATTCGGCGAGAGGCAAGGGTATAGCGACTGAGGAGGAGGGTACCACAGAGGTTCCTGAGGAGGAGGTACTGTTCCGGCCAGTAGCGACATCGTTAGGCCATAGGCCGATCACGAGACAAGATCTCGCGGAGTTTTTGAGCGACGAGAGATTAGCCCGGCTCCTCGAGGAGGATCCTATGATCGGGGCTGCCGTTTTAGAGGCTCGAGAGGAGCGAGAGCGGGAGATAGCTACTTCAGAGGCTGCAGCGAGGGCCGAGAGGGCGAGAGCCGCTGAGAAGGAGGCTTTGAGGGATGCAGAGACCGAGGAGAGGGTTGGAGCCAGTGTACACGGGCCCAGAGTGACAGCGGTGTCGGAGGCAGAGGGTCTGACGCGTGTCCCGTTCACAACAGAGGGGTACGAGCTACTTGTTCCTCACTTGTTTGTACCGTCGGGTTTCGCGGCATACAGGCCACAGCAGGCGGAGTACGACTCTGAGCTCGTTCTGAGAGACCCCGGGACCCACATCTCAAGCAGCTGGTCTGAGGTAAACTTCTAGTGAACTCCCTCTTTTCTTTGCAATTACGAATTCAAATTTACTAGAACTTGAAAATGGACCTTTTATGCTAACGTTTTTCCTTGTTACCTGTTCTTGTGTTTGTGACAGGAGAGAGCAAGGCAAAGAGATATTTGCGGCTTCGAGGGCGCGTGCAGTTCTTTGGCCTTGTACCAGGGTTTGCCGGCGAGGGTGAGGCAATTGGTGGACGAGGCGGGCTTTGGAGAGTTCATACAGACTCTCACTCCGGCGAGGAACGACCATGCTGTCCTGGTTGCACTAGTAGAGAGCTGGAGGGATACCACGAATACCTTTCACCTACCGCCCGGGGAGATGACGGTGACACCTACTGGCTTTGCGGCGATCACCGGCTTGAGAGTTGGGGGTGAGCCAATCCCATTCGACTCGGGCATTCAGGAGGACGAGGTAGCCCTAGAGTGGTTCTTGGGGGAAGTGCCCAAGGTTGAAGAAGGGATGGCAAGATACGGGTAGTTTGTCCGATATCTCTTTGGCACGACCTTATACCCAAACAGGCATAGCAAGGTCCACTTATCATACTTGCCCAGGCTGAGGGACTTGAGGACAGCCTCGCGTTTTGATTGGGGCAGAGCAGCACTAGGCGCAGCCTATGGCTTCTTTGGGGATTCGTCGAGGACGGAGGTGAGCACCGCTGGGTACTGGAGGATCTGGGAGGTATGACTTCAACAGAGTAAAGCATAATTTCATTATATACTTATTTCCATTTGACTGCATAACTTGCTTAATAGTGTTCTTGCATGTATTGATGAACTGATTCAATAATAACAATGCAGCTCTGGGCTTACGAGGTCTTGAACATGTGTCGCCCGGCGACAAAGAGCTTGGATTTGGGGATCCTCCCTCGTGCTCACATCTGCAGCAAGAAGAACTGTAACGCCCCTATTTTTAGGTACGTTAAGGAAATAATTTATTACAGAAATAAGCGAGTCATTGCTCATTATTACAATACGGCTCTCATAAGAGCATTTGAAATTTAAAAGACAACAAAAAGGGAACTAAGAAGTCCTATTCTACGACTCCTCTTGTTCCTCCAATCTAGCGAGTTCTTCGCCTCCGTACGCCTCCAAGGTGAATAGTTCTGTAACGCCCCCAAAATTAGGGTACGTTAAAAGGACATTTTATTTCAGAAATTAAAGAGAGTCACTGCTCTTATTACAACAAAACCCCCACAGGAGTTCAATATTACAAAAGAAAGGAAACTAAGGCTTCCTAACTACAGCTCCTCTTGTCTCTTCATCCTAGCAAGCTCCTCTGCTCCAAAAGCTTCCACAGTGAACTGTTCGTCTCGATTATCTACAAGGTCTGACACATTATATCGGTGTCGCCACCAATATAATATGTCAGGGTCACCACAAGGCAACACCGTGAGCTACAACGCTCAGTAGAGTAACCCCATACCCACTAACACATAACTTACAAACAAACGATCATAGTAATCAAACTAATAACGATAGAACATTCCACATTCTCGATCTAACGTTGGTGTCCAAGTTTCTCTTTGTTTCTCCTACGTAACCCATTGTAGACCGTGTTGTTTTTACTACCTTTCTTTTCCAAAGTCTCCTTTTTAACTCACCCAATCTCGGTTCCGCCGCGCCGGGTTCCCGAGCATCCTCACAACGGTTCCGCCGCGCCGGGTTCCCGTTGGCACACAAAACTTGCATTGGCTCCTCTCCACGGATAACCAAGCCATATTACCAACAAGACTACCACGTCCGGCCCGATTGGCAATCTTCACAAAGGGCTACCAAGTCCGGCCACTTTGTGGTTTTCACAACCCACGTAATGGGCTACCAAGTCCGGCCACATTACGAGTTTTCATTCACACAACAGGCTACCAAGTCCGGCCACGTTGCGGTTTTCACAATCCACACGATGGGCTACCAAGTCCGGCCACATCGTGGTTTCAAAACACACTTTCCTTGTTAAACACACCCTATGTGCCATGTTTCTACTTTTCTCGGTTTTCGTGTCACGTTCTCATGCAAGACTCCGCGTGTGAGACTTTACATACAACATGCATTCAACAAGCTTCGAAATAGTACCACAAGAACATCTAAGTAACATAGCAAGCTTGAATCACCAAGAATTAACATAAAACATGCATATCCAACATTTAATCGAAAGATAACCTTATCTACGATCAAGTAGCTTCCAAGCAACATGCGATTTAAACAATACATAGAATTAGAGTGAAAACTACTTTATACTTGGAAAAGTAGGTAAGGATAACTACCTTGATCCGAAACTAGTCGGGGCCGAGTAAGCAAGTTGAAAATCCTACGGGTGGTGAAACTTCCGAATCTGGACCGAACTTCGGACGGCAATAACTCGGTCAATCTTTGGCCGAATAGAGTCGTTCTTGGGTCTAGAACGAAGCTCTCTAAACCCTCTACAACTCTCGAAAAGGAAGTTAATCCTAGAAACGAACCTAGGTTGGAGAAAAATGGGGATGAACAAAGTGACAGTGAGCTGTCCAGAAATGAAAATCCAGATTTTTCACTGAACTTCGGATGACGATATCTTGGTCATTTCTTAACCGATTGGGGTGATTCTTGAGCCTAACTTCAAGGTTTCGAAGTGCTCTACAACTTTTCAGAAGGAAGTTGATCCTAAAAACTACTCTAGACAGGAGAAAACAGAGGATTTCCGACGGGACAGTGGGCTGCCCAGAAAACAGAAAATGGTTTCTAGAGAGAAGGAAGAGCTATTGCTTTGAGGTGTGCTTTGAAAGGCTTGGAATGACCTTCTATTTATAGGCAAGAGCTTGGCCTTCTCCTCTCTCCTTCTCTAAGTCTCACCTTGACACTTGGCAAGAGATCATGGAAGATCAAAGAAATCCCTAGGCTTGTAAGGCTATTCTTGTACCTTGGTGATATTCTTGGATCAAATGGAGGGTTAAGATGATAATGGTACATGATCCAAGGGTTAAGAAGTTTGCAAGGTGTCCAAAATCAAATCCAACTTTTAAGCACAAATCAAGGAAAAATCCTAGGATTGCATGGCTAGGTTAGTACTAGATTGGATTCTTGAATCAAATGGAAGGATGAGATGAGATTGGTACATGATCCAAGGGTTGAGGAAATCCCAACTTTAATGGAAAATCAAAGGAAAAAATCCATGGAAAATCAATGGAAATCCTAGGTTGTAAGGCTATGGTGTACCTTGGAGAGATCTTGCATTCAATTAGAGGGTTGAGATGAGAATTGTACACCATCCAATGGTTGAGAAGTTGCTAGGAAAATATGGGAGTACAAAGGTGTAAGGATTTGAATTGGAAGAAAATAAATCTCTTGGATTTGAAGATCAAGCAAGTACCAATCAAATCCCCTCTTTCCTCCTTCCTCTCTCTTTCTCTCTCTCTCTCTCCCTCTCTCAAGTACACACACATATATATATACACATGTGCAAGAAACAATTAAACAATGGTATTTTTGTACTAAAGATCAACATAGACTTAAAGGGCTAGGATTCTCCATTAAACCCTAAATTGAGCAAATGGTACTTAGCCCAATAGATAAACACTCAAGTACTAACTTAATATATACATAAGTACTTATGTATCTAAGAAGATCAAAAACCCCAATAAAGAATAATAAAAGAGTACCTAAGAAATCTTAGGTATTAAAATCCTCCAATAAAATATTGTATATCACCCCATGGGATTTTTGAAAAAGATTAGTTTATTAAAATCCTTGTACTTGGTGAAAGATTAACCCTTTTATCCAATGGATAATAACCACCCTAACTTTTATTATCCAATGGATAATAGTTGCTAGGGAGATTAAACATTAAAGTAATCCAAAAAGGTACTTTAAAATAATCAAAAAGTAATCAAAAAGTTACTTTTTACTATTCATAGCACTTTAATAAAGTAGACATTTAATATAAACTAATGGGGTTTCTATTATCCAATGGATAATAGTTTCCCTAACATCTATTGTCCAATGGACAAAGAATATAACCATTTTGATTAAAAGAAAAAGAATATTAAAATTCTTAGTCTAGGGTTCAAAAGGTTCAAAAAGTTCACAAGGGGCAAAACGGTCATTTTGCGGTTAGGGAAAAGCAATTCGGTGGCTTGCTAGCTCGGTTACTCCAATTGGATGGTCAAAAACTAGTTAGGCTTGCGAAGTAGGCTAAAGCGCAAAGAAATAAATTTTGAAGGGCAAAAACGTAATTTTGACAAACTTTGGAAATTAAAAGCAATTACAATAAAATTCAAATATTTAACGAAATTTTTAACGACCAAAAATCAGGGTCGTTACAAGTTCGCCATGTTCATCTATCAAATCTGACATATTATACCGGCGTCGCCACCCATATAATATGTCAGGGTCACCAAAAAGGCAACACCATGAGCTACAAAGGCTCAATAGTATAATCCTAATACTAGCATCGATTTCCACATGATGAGTACATAAGCAGGGATAAAAAGACTATAATGCTAACATGTTCACATTCGCTTGTAACTATCGTTGGCGTTGACTCATCGTTAACCTTTTCATTTTTACCCTTTTTCAAAAAACACTTTTTTAACTTACCCAACCTCGATTCCGCCGTTCTGGTTTCTCGAGTATCCTCACAATGGTTCCGCCGCACCGGGTTCCCATTGGCACACACATCGCATTGGCTCCGTATCGCGGATAACCAAGCCATACTCACCCAACCTCGATTCCGCCGTTCCGGTCTCTCGAGTATCCTCACAATGGTTCCGCCGCACCGGGTTCCCATTGGCACACACACACACACTCACGTAATACTCTTGAAATAGTCATTACGTA